>BMAO01026946.1:0-12821 GCA_019973975.1 Trichonephila clavata
TTGTGGAGACATTTTGTTTCCCTAGAGTGGAGGCAAATGGCACTGCTTGTCATACAGCTTGTTTTCGGGTAGTTATTGAAAGTTCCCAGACGGTTCAGAACGATTGAAATGGAAAGACGCTTAGGGAATTGATCTCGTTTGGAAGTGAGAGCCGTGATTCGATTTTTATGGGCAAAGAATGTGTCTGCATCTGACATTCACAGTTAAATCGGGGAAGTTTATGGTGAAGAAGCAATGAGCAGATAACATGTAGATAAATGGTGTCACTCTTTTCAATCAAGCACACAGGATGTTGAAAGCAGCAATATGGCCGAAAGCGGCCAGCCAAGTTCTTCAACGACAGAAAATACACACGACACGAATTGAAGAAATGATTCAAAATGATCGACGGGCATCTCTGAGCTATGGTAGCGTGCAACATATCGTTTCTGATGTGCTGCGTTATTCCAAGACAGTGCTGTGAAAACATCCACCGAGACCTGGCTCAATGGACAGGGAACTGATTTCTATCAAGAAGAGTTAAACAAGTTGGTTCTGCGTTCTGACAGATACCTAAATAGACTTGGTGATTATGTCGCAATGTGATAGGCACGTATGCCTCTTAATTTTGTATTTTCTGTCTATTGTAAATAATTTTTTCTTTATTCGACTTGCAAACTTTTTTTCCCGTCATCCTACGTAGTTCTTTGTTGACACTTTAGTTTACAGAATTTTAATATTAGGTTTTAAATAATTTCTTTCAAATTGCCTTCCCTTCTTCTATGAATGCAAGTGCCTCTCCCTCTCTACTTTTTTACATTATAAGGCTAGTTTTTCCGAGAGAAAAATTTCCAAAAGTATTTTTCAATGGACTTTTAGACATTAACACTTTCAAATTGAAATCAATAGCGCATATTATAATTACGTTTTGCGTTCAAAGACAAAACCTAGCGCACTTTGATGAAATTTTCTAGTTGCAAGTAAAAGGGGTAGAGAGGATAAACATGCACAGAAAAAGAAGTTATTCAGAATAAAACTGAATGATTTATTCCTCCCAGATTCTGTAAATGATCCCGTTGATTACTTGGATGTAAAATACAAGCCGGAGTTTGATAAAGTTGAAACTATTACTGTGAAAGTGGATCAAATAATATCTCTGCTATTTTATTTTGTGTCCATAAGTTGACCACAGACGTTCATATACTAATATAATGCTTAGAAACACATGTCACGCCTTGATGTAAATTGTCTTCAAGCTTGTCAAATGCTGCCTTGGCCAGCTAAGTTGCATAATCTCTCGCCCCAAAGATAAATAATTAGAACCAAATGAGAAGATGCCTAAAACGATCCCAGGATGTTGCCAATTTACCCTGACAGTTAAGATACAATTTGGCTATAAATTTATCTTCACATCATCTGGGAACTTTATCAGCTAAACCAAACATCTTGTTGGCTCTTTCTCATTTCGTAACGATGAAACTCATGGTTAAATCCTACAGTTAATTTAAAATTGTAGTAAATTTTTCATAAGAAATTTTATCCTATCTAACTATTGTTTTGTTACAAATGGGTAACTAGTTCAGGGTGCCTACAGTGTTTTCGTGGAGTGAAAAAAAATATATAATCAGTTCCATGATCGATTCATTTTAGCATTAAAAAATCTACTGTCTAAAGATTTGATGGTGATAATCTCTATCTAAGGATAAAATTAACAACTTTCAATGATACAGGATATAAGACATTCACCGCTATTATAAGATAATTGGTGCTAACCAAAATTATCTTTTTCTTTTACTACAACCTTTATGAGATACAGCTTATAAAACAGATAATTCTAAATATCAACAGTTTATTATAAATATCTGGAAAGAAATGTTGGGAAAAAAACATTTGTAAAAGTTATTACAGAATCTTCTTTGCATTAAATAAACTTTAATTGTATTTTAAATATGGATCATATGTGCCAATGGTCAAATATTACGAGGTCTGACTCCAATAGCCCTAAGTTGCGTTTGAATGCGCCTTAATAGACACTCCTATTTCTGTCATGTAAATTAAAGTTGACTTAAGTAACTGTCTTAATAAATCTAAGCAAAATTGTGTTACAATTTTTGCAACGTTATTATTAAATTACAATTCATATGTGAGGAATTATTTTTTTTTCATTAAAAAATTTAGTTCTTGTTTGAATATTTAGTTATAGAGGATAATTATAGATAAATAATAAATTTAACTGAAAACTTGATTTTTTTTAAACCTCCCGACATTTTTAATGATTTTCACCTATGCATACATTTTTATGTAAGGAGGAAACAATATTCTCTCCTTAACAAATCTTTCTATTCCATTCCGAATCTATGCAGAACAAAGCTAAGATTTAAAATTCAGAATTGATAATTAACTTATTCGGAAAAAATTAGTATTTATTGAATAAACAATTTCATTTCTAATAATTGAATATTTAATTAAAAATGAATTCGTTTATTTATTTCTTTGTGACATTTCTAGATAAAATATTATTTGGGATTTATAGCAAAATAAAACAGTCGATATACCCCAAGGTAAGTAAATCCTGACTAAAGGAATGCACACATTTGACAAACCAATCACAAATAAATACGCCTTTCATTTCGCTTTTTTTCTAAAGGTCCCCAAAGATGAACAATATTTACGGGGGTATTCATTCTCAATAATACCGCGACATAACATAATATTTACATCTTTCACAAGTCACCGATACTGGAATAACTCACCCTTAACATCGTTGGATATCTAATTCACTCGAGCCCAGAATACTAAGTGCTCTATATATCAAACCATATTAAACCTAAGTGTTACCCAACGCAATTAATAGGTGAAGCTTTGACGCAGTTGAACAGTGCTAGGGGGAACCTAAATTTACGCATCATTGCTCCGGTCAGGATATATTTACTTGAACCAGTTAGCTAACACTCGGTTTTGACGTCTGTTTTATATTTGCTTAGACACAGTGTCAACTAAACATATTACTAACATTGTTGCTTTCTTCGAGCAGTTGGATACTTTGAAAAGAGATGGGAATAGTATTAATATTTGTGCTAAAAACAGCATTTATTTAAAAATTAATCTATAAATTGATTATAAATAGTTATCTTGTGTGTAATAAACAATATTTGAAAGATTTCGTATTTTTAATCTGTCACTCTAATTCAGAAAAAGTAATTCATTTCTTCAATATGAAAGTTATATTAAGATTTTTTTTAAAAATACTTCCGTTTGCATATGTGTGCATAATTTAATTTTCATTAAAACTCTGAAAAAAGGGAAAAAATATCAAATGAATCTCAAAATTAACAAAATAAAACAGCTTTTTGTAGAGGGATACATAAAGTATTCGCATTTCTCCTAATATATATAATTTGTTACCACACCTAGAATTTTTAATATACACATTTATACATTACACACATTATAAAGTTAATTATGTTTGGTATTTGGAAGGAGAATTATAATCCCTATTTTTCCCTTTCCTAAATTTAAGAATCTTAGTCGCAAACTAGACGTGAATTTGCAACGAATGTTTAGATATTTTAATACTCTGGAAGGTTCTTTTTGGCTTAAATAATTATAATGTATACCCTTTCTCATCAAACTGCATCTTTAAACTACAGAAATTCTCCTAAGTAAGCATTTTAATCGCATTTAAAGTCAGAAATTTATTTAGAATTATGATATGAGACAGAATATGAAATATGTTAAGGTAAGTATTTATTGGTTCTTCAGGAATGAATTGCGCAAATATGTGTTCCTATTTCTATAATGATTACAGAAATCGCTGTATGATATTACTCTAGTGTGCTTTATTATTTAAAAATGTGTTTTCTAATTTAAGTTTTTATATATATATATATCAATTATAGGCTAATTTTCCCTTGAGTAATGAAAAGTAGCTCTTTTTCATTAATTTACCTTTTAATGCTGCATTATGTTTAGTTAATTGCAGTCAATATTAGCAATGATCAGAATACTTCGATATTTAATATTTTTGTTTAATTACTAAATTAAATTAAATTTAAATTACCATATAATTATTAAACACTTATTTAAAATAGTTAAAAAGTAAATTTCACATCTTTTATTTGTTCTCTAAATTAAACAATGTTAAAGTGAGCTTTTTTTTTATTTTGGTTCCACTTTGGTTGCTGTACATTTAAAACAATACTTTTTTTCAATGAAAATAAAATATTTTCTCATTCGGAAAGCGCAATTCATAATGAAGGATTATAAAATACATTTAAACTATTAGACGCTTCTGAAACATTCAAGCTGTCATGAATTAAAATCGTATCAAAATTTTATATTATAGCATAGAATATATAATGTATAACTTTACAATAAAATATTTTTTGAAAGAACTTGTTGAAGGATCATTTCTTGAGTTTTCTCAGAATCTCTAATAGAGATATTAAATTCTGGAAAGGTAACAAACTTTATAATTTTGAAATTTTGTCTCATAAAGTTTAATACTTAAAATGAACCTATTGAAAATTCTGTTAATTTTCATGTAATTAAAATTTAAGCTAATTTAAAAATCATACCCTTTTTAATTAAGTCTAACACACAATGGTCAAACTCTCTCTCTCTCTTAAACTTCTCTTTTATTTTTAAAATATTACGAAAATTTCCTTTCATTTGCTTCCAATCAAAATAAATGCAATTCAATTTTTAGAAAAATTTAAAATCAATGTATGCAATGCATTAAACAACAAATAAAGATCCAGCAATCAAAAAAATCAATCATTCAATATACAAGTACCAATATCAATCAATCAAGTATTTATGAATCAAGTATTCCTGTAAAACACTGTTGTATCCGATGTTAATAACATAATAGCATTCAGTTAAAAAACGTAGTAGAATTCAATACATTGCATTAAAGAAACTGTACTACATAAAATAATGATCTAATACAATAATAGTCTTCTTCTAAAAATGGAGATTATTGAGTCAAACTTTAATTGGATTTTAAGGTCCTCTTGCAACATAGAATGGAAACTGTGGAAGTGATATTCTAAATATAAAAAACATACTAAAAATCAATTGACCATGGTTTAAAACTATAAGACCCGTCGGCAATACTTTTCGTGAAGCCTTAATGCAATGTTAATCATAAACACTTAAGTTTATAATTTCTGACTTAAAAATTTTCTTAGTATGGTTGTTGTAACTTTCGGATTATTTAAACAATCAAGTATTGTTGTTGGAAGAACTTAATGCTGATTATATTCTTAAAAAATTGCACTGCTATCTGAAAATTATGTACCTGTATTGCCTTAAAATTTCATTAAAAAACTTTTCTTTTCATACTCTGTTCTTCATCATGAACTAAAAAAAACAAAACACAAAAAATCTGTGTAACTTTTATACATACTTAAGAGTTTTCAATAAATCGTAGTGGTTGCGGAATCCTAATAGTCATGGTCACTGACTCATGGCCGGCATGTCATGATTTGGAGTCGGTTAAATGGCCGGGACAATCGAGTCGCAGTTTTTAAACCTAATGCCATTGAAACCTCGCCTTGTAAAACGGCTGATGCACTTCAAATCTATCGTGGCTCAATGTTCTTCCGTTGCCATGGTGTGGAAGCTAGGAGAGGGAGTGGCGGGTTACGCGGCGTCCCCGTCACTTTTGACCGTGGTTCAAAATTAGGTGGTCTGTCGCTAATAGCCCTTGAGTTTTGCTTTATAGGGCGAATTTTATGAAAACTGAACTGAACTGAACTCAATAGTGCAACAGCCCATGAAGGTCAATGCCAACTGTACCTATCTCAGTTTACGTGACCTTAGGTGCTGGGCTGCATGTGCAGATGTTTTCGGTCAAGTGGTCAGTCTGACACAAAACCTCCAGTGTTCAGTTCCCAAGCACGCTTGATACTTATTTATCGACCCACTGAAGGGATTGTTGTTGTTGTTGTTGTCGTGTCCTTCCCGAAGGGAAGGAATGAAAGTTGCCAGAGCCTGTGAGACAGGTTGGACTTCTTAACAATAGATGGCGACACCACCTATCTCCACCTCCACAATTTAGGTATGGAACTGAAGGGGAGGGAAATATTATCCAGCCCCCTGCACTCGTGGTTTCAGTTGCGATCGCCCTCAAGACTTTCGGACCCACTGAACCCAGGCCCTCCGGTCTGGAGTCCGATGCTCTAACCACTAGGCTACCCACTGCCCATCACTGAAGGGATGAAAAGCTGAATCGAAATTGCCCGGCCTGGGATCTGAGCCCCGGACCTTGGCGTGGAAGCGCGATACACTAGCACTCAGACACTGGGCTTACGATGGAAAAAGAAGGATTTTGTATTGTATGATTCCAATACTTATATATATATATAAATAGCCTTCTCACTACATAATAAAAATCTAATGTTTATTGGCTAATTCTATTTGAAAATGTATAAGAAAAAAGAACGAAGTGTGATGTTTAAAATTAATAATGCATGCAATCTGCAACCTAGCAAATATAAAATATTTATACAAAGAATGAGTTTTGTTTAAAAAAATGTCATCTAGTTTTGAATGAAGACACTCACACGATTAATGGAATATTTTATAATATTAGAAAAAAATGCCATTACTCATGATATCGTTAAGAATTCAAATGTCGCTGAAAGCTAATGTTGAAATTTTAAATTTAAGCTTAAACTAAATTAATATCAGAAATTAAGCAAAAGTTATTATTTGAATGAAATGCATACCCATTCCCAATTTTAAATCCCTATAACCAAAAAAGATATGAACCAGAAAACGAATAGTAATAATTATTTTCTAAGAAAAAATACTTTTCCCAAATAACACAATGCAAAGGAGGGACTCATCTCCCTAAACAATAGCATTTCACTTCCTACACATTCCCTTCCTCTCCAATGAAAGGCTTCAAACCATTGACAGGAATGATTTTCAGGAGTGCGGTATTCCACAGTGTGTCGTGCAGATGAATGCGGCAGGTATCTTAATAGGGGTCCTTGCTCCATTAATTAACTAACCGATCGGGGCAGCCCGCAAATCGATGCTCCCGTATAATTGAAACGCAAACCCATGCAAATGTGGATGCCGCCATGCGTGAACCGCATCATTTAGGCTCTTGTCCGGCCTTCCCCACCCACCCCTGGATGCACCCCCGAAGCGTTCTACGAATGCGGAAGGAGACAGGTGCCGAACTCCCCCCCCCCTACTTCAATTGCACTTCTTGATGGGGCCCTCCACCCTTGATGTATGCAGTGCAGTTGCTCGCTGGCGTGTTGCTGAGGGTTCTTGTGTGGTATGAGTTTCGACAATGAAGTGGGATCTTCATTCAGATGGTGCGGAAAGGGATGGGATGCAATTCGCGTATGAGGGAGTTCTGGAATTTTATTTTGTGGATTTAGTTTTTTGTTCGTATCTGTTGTACACCGAAAAAGTTTATAGTTATCAGAATAATTTTTTTTGTTGAGTACTTTCTAATTGTTTAAAAAACATGAATTTTTTTTTATTAGCATCAGATTATAAGTAATAGGAAAGTAGTTTATTAGTGATGGACCTCGTAATTTTGAATCTTGCCAACTGAGGCTAATGTCGAGGATAACGTCTGAGCAGGTCTTTTGTTCTGATACCTGTGATGTTAATTATAACGAGCGATACTTCACTCTTATAACTTTTACACTTCTCTTTCTAAGTTATTTAAGGATTGTTAAGTTCGGTTCCACTTAGTAAATAATAGCTTAATCATGATCTTAATGAAAGAGGACTTAAAATCCGTTATTCGATTTGGTCACAGGCACAACGGTTGAAAATCCTGTAACAAGGATAGCTAAGACTACTGTCTTTCAGTGAGAAGAAAGTTCTCATTATAATTAGCTTAATAAGTTTGTTTTTTATGTAGAGATGACGGTAAACCATTATGTAAGGTAGTTAAATTTATGGACTTGAGTTTTGGAATCACGTATGTGAATCTTGAAGCCGTCAAATTTGATATTGGTTTTTAATTCTTTAATTCTGCCCTTTTTTTCACTCTACAGCAACTTTAAGGCGATTGGCGACGGACCATATAATTCTGAACATTGGAACTCAACCCCTCCCCCAAACTTTTACACTGCACAAACGTATGGAATTTGAGTCTAGACATTTTAACATGGTAGGTCTTTAGAGGTACCAGGACTCAAACCATGGCTTGAAACCACGATCTTGACCACTCGGATACCGCAGCCATCTGATTCAACCTGAGACTTTCGTGTAGAACAGTGCAATTGTGTGTGTGTGCTCCCTTTTAAAATCAACAGGGTCAAACATATTGCACGCTGCTAGTAGAAAGAAAGTATGAAGTTACGAAAGTATGCTGGTAAATTTTACTGGTGCAAGAACGAGATTTTCCCAAGCTCAACCATATATCCGGCAATTCCCAAAACATGCATTACTATCCAAAGAAAACTCTTTAAATTTAAGGAAATAAGAGAAAAAAGGGATTGTGTTAAAGAGAACGGTCAAAGATATAGAAAGATAGCTGGAGCGTCCCAAGAATACGTCAAATCTTGCTTCTGTAAACACAGAAAATTCCATAAAAAAATGGAATAATCATAATCAGCACGAGATTATGAGATTCTGTACCAATATCTTACATCAACTTTGTAGTGAAAATAGTTCAAGCCGTATGTAAAATTTCTCCACAGCTATGCAATAAGTTTTCGAGAAGGGATTTTATTCTTTTTCATCAGAATTGAGAGAGGGGAATGAGCACTAGCACCATGCGTACACTCGGATGTTAGAATAATAACATGCAATGACATCCAGGTTCAAAAGAGTGATGAAATCATTCATTATATATACAATATAGTTTGTCTGTCAACCACATATCGTAGATTTAAGATAATCCTTAATAAAATCGAGAATATGCGTCCTTAGAAAAGCTTGAGAGATTACCCACAGAAAAGAGGGAAATCAAAACATCAGGTAAGAAGTTTCAAGTGTTTGTGTCATTGCTACTGGGAATACTATTCAAAAATAATTAGTAAAAATCTATTGGAACATTTTAATATACTTCGGAAGGCATATATGAGAAAAGAAATAATGAAACTGTAGACTTTAATCACAATATTTATCAAGTAATTCTCGAAATTTAGACTTGTTGTAAATTAGTTGGTTTTTGTATGAAATTTATGAATTTAAAATCTCATTTAAATAAAAATCTTAATACCATTTTTCCTATATTTCTAAAAAAAAATAATTTTAGTTTCTAAAAATTATATTAAAAATTGCTTTTTCGTGCTCTTAGAAGCAAATGACTCAGTTTCCATAAAAAAACTACGCCCATGTTTTTTCACATAAATTCGTGCTTCTTATTCTATCGATATAATGCTGAAAATGTTTTTTTTTGGTTAATTAAATTTAATCAGCGAATTGATATTTGAAAACACTGTATGAACATCAAGTATCATCCACTACAAGTTTAAAAAATTGCAATTTAACTTGAATGGATGAATAAAAAGCACTTTATTAACGATTGAGAATTTTAACAAGATAAATATAAATATGTAGGGAGAGACTGAACTAATAGTAGGAATTGGAAGAAATAATTTCAACATTTAATATTCCCATAAAAAGGATGAATTTTCGAAAAACATGGGGAAATGCTAAAATTTGGTTAGGTGATTTTCGAATTAAAATAAAACTATTTTCCTACGATATACTAGCCAAAAGGGATGATTACCGGTAAGTGAAAACTGAGTTGTGAACAGTACAATGTACATCGCAACATTTCTCAAAACTCATCTCTCTCAAGCCGCATCATCTAATCAGCCTGATTCAAGCCTTTTTTCGACTTCTGCTGTATTGAGCAGTATAATTTTGACATTAGGTTTTATTTTAGCTTAAGACGAAATAAGTTGTGAAATGTACCGGAGAGTTTTTTAAGTTATGTGTCTTCTCATCGCAGTTACTTTGACTTTTTAATATAAAACGTCTATAAAACCTAAAATTCTTTCTCTAAAATGCAGTACTTGACATAACATTTTTTATTTTATTTTTCCCTTTATCTATATAACTCAGAACATTTTCTCAGCATAGATATGTTTTGAAACTCTGGGAAAAAATTTGACCCACCCTACTGCACAGTCAAACAATAACTCGATTTCTTCATTAGAACTTTGACTTAAAATCTTCCGACTAATACAAAACATTATTATCAAATCTTGGAAATAAAACTACAGCTTGTGAAATGAATTAGTATTTCACCCCTCTTTCTTGTTTCTATTCTAAACATCCGGTAAAATTAATATCGTTTTCCTGCAACTGTATATTTTCATTACAAATACTTTTCAATTACAGTGTCAAATCCCGTAATTTCTCATAATGCAGATTCCATACATCATCTACATCATTAATGAGATAATTGCATCTCACAAATTCGCTAGGGAGGTTTCCATTTGTCATTTAGATTTCAAGAATGAAACTCATATGATTGCATTGTCATAAATTTAATTCTGCTACCTCAAAAATTTGCATAAATTTCAGCATTTTCCGCTCATTTAGAATTATCATTTCAATAAATGTCACTGTATAAGAAGAAAGTGTAACTCTATAGTTTATAAGACATAAATTTATAAATATTTATAAAAATCACTCATAATAATGGAGATCATTAAATTATACATATGTTTACTATTTTTTTCCTTTTTTGTTGTTTGAATATTATTCTTTTTCTTCCCTTAAATTACCTTTTCATGAAATTATATTTTGAAAATTTAGAAAAATTTCAATAATATTCGTGATAATTTTATTTGAGCAGAGTTATAACAATTAATAAAACGTTGCTTCCCATAGTTTTGAGTTCTGCGAGTGCTTTTGGCAATGGTCAATTTTTTCCCCTCATATATACTGAGATGGTGTACACCCGAAAATAAATTTGACTCTGTATGTGAACTGGAATCTTTCTGTGTTCATTACAATATCATGAGTTCGAAATTAAATAATTACGAAAACATAGATTTCCTGTGCCTTAAATGAGGAATTTTGTATTGGGGTAATATTGCTTTGCAGCTGTTAAGGAACAACTGATTCAAGCAAAACTGCATCACTGACGTCTTCTTAATAGCAGATGAATTCTGTATTGAAAGCAAACATAGTTACAGCAAGTAACAAGTAACTAACGTTTTTTTTAGATTTTTCCACATTGACGAGCACCAAAGTTTTAGAGGAGAAAAACAGTTCAGTTTTTAACCCGGCACTTCACACTCGAAAAAACTAACTTAACTTCCCGCATAGGGTATCTCATACCCAGGGGTGTTTACATTCTGTTTTTACCGTAAAAATTAGATACAAAGGTGAAAAAAGGAAGAAAAATAGGATATACAATATGTTCCTTAAAGCTTTTCACACGTAAATTTAGTTTTTCTGTTCTTTTTATTAGGACATTCAGTAGGGGAGACCGGGGCAAGATGACGACGTTTACAGTTTTCGTTGTTTATTAATTTATTTTTAAGGGTAGAAAAATCAATTTTCCATGAACTGTTAGAGTAGTCCTTTGTAGTATTAAAATATATTACCATTTAATTTTTCCAATAAAAGAAGTTAAGAATTATTTATTTTTTCATAACCTTAACAAATCGTCATCTTGCCCCAATACTGGGGCAAGATGGCGACACTGAAAAAGGTTGAGCATATTTTATCTTTTGAATGTGTTACAAGGTTTAACAAATGATAACTGTGTTTTTACATCTTACAAAGTATCAAACTAAGCGTAATGCATTGTAACGTAATGTTGAAGTGTTTAGTTGTGTACCTAACAATAGTCACAAATAAAAATGACATTTTTATAATTGGAATATTCCTTATGCCAACACTCTTGGCATTTACAGCACTGGATCCATTCTTCTGTTGGAGGGTTCCTCTTCACAAGCAGGACATCTTATAACACCGTCCTTTGAAGTTGATGAAACTGGAATGTTTGGTTTGGATTTTATAGATTTAGGCCTACAGAAAAAGTTTGAGTTTTTTTACTCCCTTTTTTTTACTCCCCTTAACAGTTTTTACAGCAGCATAGTCATGTTCGCTAAATATAAGAGGATTATGAGGCTCGATCCCATATTCTTTAAGCCTTGCAACGGCATTTCCAATTGTAGCTGATTTGAAGTAAGTGATGCTCAAAACCTCACCAATATTTCTGTCTGTGATAGTTTGTTCTGGATGAGTGAGGGGCTGGAGACGATGTCATGTGTGCGACGGCAACCCAACCATGATGATGTTTTTCACTCAGCAAATATAAGATAGCCTGCAAAGTTATATGATTTTTGTGATTGTCAAAAATCAACAGATTAGGAGATTCTTTGCTTGGTTTCACATGAAGATAAAAGTGCTTCAAAAAAGAGAAACGGTGCCCGCATTGTTCCAGCCTTATCATACAGTTCTGGTGGGCTCTTTCTATAAGTTCATGAAGCATCGTTTTCTCGCAAAAAATCAGAAAAGGTGGCAGATAAAAGCAAGTAGCTCTAAAGCAACAAATTATTGCTATATTTCTTCCTCTTTAGGGGGGGGGACTTAGCTTATGGCAAAAATGTCTTCCTCTGGTCACCCCCTTTCGAATGAAACCTTTCCCGATCCAATGCACCTCTTAGCCCCAAAAGAGATGGAAGTGCAAGGTCACTCGGACATACACACAGACAAACAAGTGTTCACAGGATTTAATAGAATGGACAACAATAGTAAGTTTAATAAATTCCGAAACACGAGGCAAGATGATGTGCTCGTCCTCTTGCCCCATGTTTCGGATCGTCATCTTGCCCTAGACTGTCTGTTTAAAAATATTCGCTCTCATTACCATGAAGGAAGCAATTAAT
>BMAO01026947.1:0-17917 GCA_019973975.1 Trichonephila clavata
AACATTTCCTATCATCCTATTTTTAAATATTCTTTATTACCTTTCTTTCAAAGTATCCTGTTTTAAAAAGCCATTAAGACTCATTTTAACTCATCAAGAATTTTAAGAATGGATTTGTATTTTTAAGAAAATGTTTCCTCGTGCACAAATGAATGTAAAGAAATTTTAATGAAAAAGGGTTTTTATAAATCTATATAAACAGAAACACGAAATACCATAACTTTTTTTTGCTTGTGTAACGTTTACTTTTGCTAAGTACTTAGAATTTATTGAAAAAAAACCGGGGATTTCTTAAGCTATAGAAATAAATGATCATTGTTTTTCCCCCTGCTATGAATGATTGTCCTTAATGCACATTTTAATGTCTGAAAAATGAGGGTACTACATCGATTTTGTAGTAGAAACAAAAGTAGAAAATACTTTTGTAGTAGAAACATTCTCTCCATAAAATACTGAAATATTATTCAAACAAAAGTTTGTTTATATTAAGGTGACCAATCATCCTGTTTTAGGGAGGATAGTTCTTTTATAGGTTCTGTCCATCCGCGAAAAGTGTTCTTATAGCTGTCTCCCTTTTCGAAATTTTAAAAATAATCTGTTAATTTCTGTATTCAGAAATGCCAGAATGAACTGTTACGCGTCATGTGCCGATACAGTATGAATTATCGGGCATATTAATGTATGTTGTACACAATCAGGCAACTATTTTTCACAAAACCATTCAAAAGATTGGCGGTGAACGTATTTCAGCTAGAGAAATTAGTCTTATTTTGAACGATTTTGTCATTCAATAAAAATCAAGCTTTGAAGAAAAATTTAATCCGTTAATAAAAAATAAAAAAATTGTCAAACTTAGAAGAATCAAAATTGGACATTAAGGAAAAGTTCACCAAAGAAGAGCACAGCTTTTACTAAACATGCTTCCAATATGTAGAAGAATGGTCTGAAACAAATATAATAGGAAATACCAGTTTTCAATGGTCTTTTTCGGCTTCATTACAAGTAAATTGGACATATATATAAAATTGTGTTGAGTTTTTTTCGAAAAAAAATTCCTGACATTAAAATTAGTGACAATTGTCTGTTTGAAGAATTTAGAAGACTAAATATATATTTAAATTCCGATGAATTAGAAAAATGGAATAATCAGCATGTTGAAGCTGACAAAAGATAGGGGAAAATCTTGAACCATTCAAAAATGAACACATACCATATGGAAATTTAGTTATTCTTGTTAAATTTAGGTTGTACTGCCCTGGAACTAATACAGCAATTGAAAGAGTTTTTTTTATTCAATTGATAAACGATTTTTATATAGAAAAGTAAAAAATCAAGATTGAATGTTGATACTTTAGTGCAGCACTTACTGTAAAGTTCAATATGAAGGATATTTCTTGCTTACCAAATTTCCGATACGTTAGAAAATAATATATTGACAAAAAAAATTCATTCAATGGGAAAAATACTCATTTATGTAAATAATTAAAAGGATGTAGGCGTAATTAGTGTATTTTTGTTTGAATTAATAAAATGTTTCACATATTTACGTTGTAATTTTTTATTAATTTTTGCGTCCTCTTTTTCAATGTAAAAAATGGGTTCACCTTATTTATGTAAATCATTAAGAACTTGCGAGAAATCTTAATTATACCAGGCAACTTGATCTTTGGTGTAAAAAAGCTTGCTTATAACTTTAATTTAATTATTTATAGTTAATAATCTGTCAAAATCATTCATAAATATGAAAAATCTCTCTTACAACATCTGAGTTATATATATAGGTCGTATCCTTATTGTTTAGCTTTTTCATACTACGTAAACTTTTACTGAGTGATCAGAGTTTTTAAATGGGAGGTTGAAGCTGTGACACAAATAAGATAGTTCCAAAGAAGATCTTACCGTCAATATCACTTTCTGTCAATTTAAGCAGATTGTTTATATTTGAACATTGTTTGTATATTTAAGACAATTTCTGAATTTTTATAAACATATTCATTTTTGAAAACTAATACAGTGAGAATTATACTAAGTTTATATTATTAAATGTTAAGAGAATTATTTTGCAAAGTATCATCTTAAATATTTACTTTACCAAAATAAAAAAATAAACTGACAAATGCAAAGTTTGAAAAACACGTTTTGACCTTTTCAATTTATTATTGAAATTATATAGCATTTTTTTTAAACATTTACTAAATATATACAAACCAGAACATCAATTTATTTATTTTATTAAATCTCCCTTGAACTTCGTGAATATATAAAGAAGGGCTCCTTAGAAGATTTTGATATTCGAAATACTCGACGTTCCAAAAAGCCGTCTCGAACTAACAAAGTGGCTTCTCCAAGCATTTGAGAGCACATTATCTTGGCCTTTAAGAGTACTTAAGAAAGATATTTTAACTTCCGGGGGAAAGTTTGTGTACGTGACATTCCAGAACCACAAACATGCAATATTAAACAACTGATTTTATTCTATCGAGATTTAGCTCAGCTAAAGGGAAAACAAAATTCATTTATTATCTGATGGGATCTTAAAACTGAAATTCTTTTAAACTTCATTGTTCCTTTTATTTGTACAACATTTTATATTAAAAATGAAATAAATTTAATTCCTTAGGTTTTCCTAAGAAATCCCTAAATTATTATCCTAAACATGAAATTTAACGTTGGTGTTTTTTGATACAATGTTGTTGTTGTCGTGTCCTTCCCGAAGAGAATGAATGAAAGTTGCCAGAGTCTCTAAGACAGGTTGGACTTCTTAACGATAGATGGCGACACCACCTATCTCCACTTCCACAATTTAGACATGACTGGAGGGAGGGAAATATTTTCCAACACCCTGCACCCGTGGTTTTTCTGTGACCACCATCAGACTTTCGGACCCACTGATTTAAATGAGCACGTACTCCATGTGTAGTAGGTGATGTATTTGGTGGTGTCAGGCGTTGACACGGGCCCTCTAGTCTGGAATCTGATGCTCTAACAACTAGGCTACCCACGGCCACTTTTGGTACAATATTTTATACATGTATTGCTTCGGTTGCTCGTGAAAAAAGCTTGTGATGGGTCCCATTCGTGCCCTTTCACTAATCCTCTTGGGAAAATACTTCTTTAACTGCAATTTGAGTTTAAAACCCCCTTTCCTGGAGAGAACTTGATTTTTGCTAATTTGAGAGATATTGAAACCCTGGCAATGGGTGAGTTAGAGTTAGTAGTTATACTCTATTATTAAAGTGAGATTACCGAAGTGCCTTTCGAAAACTTTGGTGAAAGACATAAGGATTCGACTGAATTTTAGACGACCCAGGAGAGATTTGACGCATGCTCTTCTATCAGATCACACTCAGAAAAGTGTTTAATTATTTGTCTTTGAAACTTAAGATAGTTATCTAAATTAATTGCTCCCTTGGTTTATAATCTCGGTTGATCGTAAATTAATTGAACCGAAATAAAAATTATTTTTATAACAATATCTGTTGATTCGGTGTCCCAAACCACACCTGTGTCCTAAGGGCCGCGACATAGTGCTGTCTTTATGTGTTTAGGATACATTATATTTACTTTGAAACGGAATCTGCTCAAGAAGCCAGTTTTATTCTTTCCGGTATTGGAATGAGTAAATATATGGTTTAACAACTCAAGAGCCAATTTCAGCTTAACTGGCATTAATGGCATTTGAGAGAGAGAGAGAGAGAAGAGTTACACCTTAAAAAATACTAAAGTACAGAGCTAATCAAGTGTAATTGGTCTTAAATCCCTTGGAAGATTTTCTTATAACTTTAATTATTAATTACTGTAATTAAAGATAAGAAATAAATTCTGATAACACCTTTAATAAAAGATTTGTATTTTCCTCGGGAGTTCATATCTTTTCAAAACATTTCGACTTTATACCTGCCTGCGGGTGTCTTCCTAGAGAGCCTGCTGAAAGAAAAAAGAGCAACAATACGCGAAATGTCATATTTCAAAACAGCATTCCGGTGAGAAGTGACACTATGATTCTTTATATGCTTGTGCGAGTACTTTTTATATGACGAGGAGTGTGGAAACCTAGATTGTTGCTAATAGATATAGTAAAAAAAAGATCTTCTAAAATATAATTTGGTGTTCCTTAATTTGTGTGTAATATGGTGCATCCATTACATTTCCTTTTACGACCAATATTTTTTTTTCATAGACGTAAGCCCCACGGATCATCAACTGCTTTATTCGCCAAAAGTCTTTGACATTGTAAGGGTCATTTTGGACATCTTCGTCGCCATTTGATTTATCTGCACTGCTTGTACAAGATAACATTAACCAGTATACAAATTCTAATAATCGAAAGAATAATGCGGAGAGCATTCTGTATCGGGGCATTGTAAAGCTTAAGATAATATTTATAATATAGAAACAATAAAAATATTTATTATTTAAAAAATTATTTAAATTACTGCGTATAAGTTGGTTATTTTAGTATTTTACAACATTGTGTTAAGTTAAAAATTATAAGCATTTTTAAAGATAATTGGCTGGGAGTATTAATAAATTCTTTAATACATTATCATTAACCTCTTAACAGGTCCCAGATGGATAAACAGTTATATATTCAGGGTAAACTTCAGGGTAGAGGACAACATGCCCGAAATATCTAGGAATCATCCTAGAAGCTGAACTAAGATTTACGGAGCACATTAAGACTTGTGCAGGCAGGGCTTTGAAAAAATTAAAAGATTATTAAAAGCCTTTGCGGTACAGATTGAGGATCTGTTTTTACTTATAAGACCGGTTATGGAATATGCCTCTTCCATCTGGATGCAGGCATCTAAGACCACACTGGAGAAATTAGATAGTGTTCAGGTAAGAGTGACAAATTTTATTGTTGGGCGGTGACCTCTGCTAACAACTTAAGGGTCGTAAAAGAGTGTGGCCTTGATATCCTTGAGAAGAGAAGATATAACTTGACCAAATTCACAAAGCGGTCCAGAAGTCGTGTACCAACACGCATTGCCAAGAAACCTTTGAAAATTATAATAGTAACACAAGTTTAAAAAAGATCTTCTCCAATGCAATTTGACAGTGAAATTAGAATACCCCTTGGCCTTGAACAAAACACATTTTCTATTTATCAGGAACTTCTTTTCTCTTCTGGGCTTCCTAAGAACACCACAATTATAACAAGTTTGCTAAACCCATGCACCAAATTTGAGCTTACTAGTATCATCAAGGCAAAAGGGGCTCAAGACTATTGATAAATATCCAAAAGATTATTTTGTACTTGCCTATACAGACGGTTTTTCTGATGAAACATTCTTGAATGGAGGCTCGAGAGTATTTATGACCACTACATGTGATGCAAACCACTAACGAGTAATCGGTGCTGGTGTCATTGCCTCTTGCTTTACTTGTAAACATAGGGCGACAATTGAGGCTCTTGATTTATATGAGTGTCTCCAAATTCTAGAACAGGCTAAGGGTCTTGTCAATTTCTGTGACTCAAACGTAGCCCTCTAGGCAATTCCAAATAGAGGTTCATGGATTACTGAAGAGATTTGCTCTCGCCTGATTAGATTACAGGAGTTAAATAAAGTCTGTTTTCTCCAATTGTTAGCTGCACATGTTGACATTGCAGGCAATTAAAACACAAATAAACTGGCGAAAGAAGCTAGAAATCTTAATAATGAAAACTTTTTCAACATTACTTTATTAGGCGCAAATGATGTCACAAATTTCAAATTGAGAAAGAAGTCAATGACTGTAAAGCATCAAATCTGTAATATAAGTGGAGACCGCTTACAACATACACTAATGCTAGGCTAAGAACAAGTCATCACAGAGGAATAAAGTTTGTCATGGATGGTAGAAGAACATATAGGAATTGTGATAGCTGTTTATATACAGAGCTAACACTTGCTCATATTTTGACTGCCCAGCTATTTTTTACTGCTCTACAAGAAATAGGGGTATTTTTCTCGTCAACAAACCTCAATGTGGACAATATTGCACAGATTGCCAAATGTCATCTGGGAACATGGTACTGTCTGATTTGGTTCCGTTAGGGATATGTCATCATCATTATCATTAACCCCTTAAAACCTTCCCTGCTTCACCTATAAGCCGTACTGGCCCTATGTTTGCACCTCTACCGCTTTACCCGAACGCCGTACGTGCATTCTCGTTTCTCTATCCTTTCTAATGTCTCGCTCTTGTAATTTTCAATTTTTAATATCAAATTAGTTGCATGGATGGTAGTAGTCGTTCAGTAAAACAGGTTAAGAGTAAATGCTATTAAAAACTGTAAAGTAATTGTACATTTATATTTGCAGCCTTGTTAGTAGCTTCCACGTTAAGCTTTCATGTAAGAAAAAAGACAACTTACAGGGAAAATACTATTATTTTTATTAAAATTAAAACTGCCCTAAATGCCAAAAAATATTAAAAATGTTAATTTTAATAAAATTTTCCTGTTTAAAATTGTGAAATTAATAAACAATTTCGATTACAAAAAATGCGACATTTCTTGGATAAAATTTTTAAAAAAATAAAACTGTTGAGGAGTAAAGTGCGCCGGCATATATATCCATCTTGGTCAACGGTGCGTTTAGAACCCCGGACGGATATATGCGTCTTTCCGAAATACGATTATTTTCTTTGCACTGCTATCAGTAAAATTATTTCGAACGCTTTGGAATGCAATAAAGTGACCTTGACAGAGTGTGCGTGTGTTTGCGAAGGATTTATTTACTCATTTCAGGTAAAAATTTGCTTATTTGTGTCAATGCACTGAATTAATGATCTCATTTTCGAAACACTGATTTCTAATGTAAAATTAAATTAAATACAGAAATTTAATGAAAAACTAAGAAATTTAATGAAATAAGGGTTTTTGTACTTACAGTTTTCAGCAGTATTTCGCAAAAACACCAACTATCCGCCAATAAGCAAGGTACTTTAATAAAATTAAAGTTATAAACATTCAAAATTTATTTATCTTCAATCAATAGAATAGGAAAATAAACCAGAATAGATCAAATTAATTTAAAAAAAGAAAGATTCACTGACAAAGTCATTCTCTGACAAGAGACTGACGTGAAGTGTAGTTGGAAAGTCAAGGCCTAGATTCCCTTCTCGACTTGTCAAAAAAATTGCATTGAGGTTCTCATTAAGTAGCGAGATAAAAAATATTAATTATATGCTAGCCGTTTTCTTCAGCACTTAATATCTTCCTCAAACAAAGAAACGAAACTTTCCAACACTTTCGATAGAAGCATCTTTTTCTCTAAAATCATATTTGTTTTTCCTCTTTACATTTAAAGTATACTGAGAAATACGTTATAAGTTTCAAATAAATATAAGTTTTCTCGCCTTTATAGTCAGTTATCATATATGTGACTTTAATTTGTGCCATAGATATATTGATTCTTTATAAGTAATTTTAAATGAACATGAGAGCTGGTATTTTTTTTGGAATTTTTTATTTATTCCTGCATTAAAACATTCTGAGCGTCCAAGCAATCTGCTTGTATTACAAAAAGTACACATTTTTTCCCCACTGCATGCATTTGATGCCGGTATTTTCTGTATTGTTGAAGATCATGTAAAATACGAGCTTGTTATAAGTGCAATTACTTAAAATATGTATAATTTAAAATCACCGATTATAATGTAAGCAATTTTACATAATTTATATAAGCATCTTCAGTTTACAACCAACTTAGTTAATTTCTTAAAAGTGAAAATAAAAGTAATATTACCAAAAATTATAAATTACATACTTTAAATGGAAAACTTCCAATTTTTGAAAGATTTTTTTTTAAATAGCTCAATGAAAAATAAGAATAGATTCATTTGAAGTACACCAAAAAGGGAATGCATTATATTTTATATAATGTTTTTAAATATAACAAAAATAGGTATTTTTCCCTTTCACCAGTGCAAATCTCGCCAAGTAGAGTTTATCGGCGACATCACACAATATACACGTGAAAAAAAAGTTTAATAAATGTTAGTTCTCATCGGTTTTTCATCCATTTATTTATGTTATTATAAGAAAAGACCGCTACTCTTGAAAATATTGAGGTAAAAAGTTAGCAGCGAGAATATTCCGTTTGGCTTCGGTTGTATCATTTTCGGCGACTTTATCGCTTGCGCCTGCGAAACGGAAAAGTACCCAACAATGTTTAAAATGTATTTAAAATCCACAATTGGCATTTTTTCTTTACTTTCAATATTTTTTTATTCATACAAATAATTTAATTTTCTTTATTAAAAGTATTTTCAAATCTTACATCACGCATTCGATTCTCTTTTGCCAATATTCGTCGTGCAAGTGTATGCACAGTCAATGATACATCAAAACTAACACTGACAAATTGTTTGCCTATATTGTGCACCATAAATCTTTCTGAAATGTTCTAAAACTCATTCTCAATTGCCTTAAAATGACTTCTAACAATACTTAAAAGTATAATTGTAGAAAAACTTAATTTTTAACGGAAAGATGATATAGTTAAAATAGAAAGAAATTGATAAATTCTAGTTATGAATTCAATGTATAAATTTCTAGGATTTTATAAAATATGTTTTCTTTGTTAGATAGTTACTAAAAAATTAAAGTATGCGAATAGGTAGCGTTTCACATAAAGGGATTTTAAAAAATGTATTCTTTTGCTTATAAATAGTTCGAGCCAAGTGAAAAATAAATCCAATGTATTGTAATTTACATCCCACACATGCTGTATAAATTTATCTTTCTTTTCTTATATATATTAATAATAGGTTAGTAGATTAATTAATATGTAACAATCATTCCTGTTTGGTGGGGGAAAATGGGGCAACAACCCGTCTTTTCCTCAACTTCAAAAAAAAAAAAAATCAGAGTAGGCCATTAAATTTAACATATGTAATGCAACTATAATTATTCAAGAAACTTTATATGATTTAATTTTAGTCAAATCAAAATAATCTGACTAAATCTTACTTATTTCATTATGTGAGCTCTAATCCCATAACCATTCCACATATATAATTGGGATATTAATTATAAAATTATTGGTTCCTTTTTTCAACCCCGTAACTGCCACCGTTTTTCACACTGTTACGCGTATGCAGTGTTTGGGGGGGGGGGGAGGCACAAATAAGCAATTTTTTCTGTGAAATAAGTAAATCCTTTCCAAACATTGTTAAGGTCATTTTAATGCATTCTAAAGCCGTCGGACTATTTTTAAACAGAGCAGCACAATGCAAAGATTCGTACTTTGAAAGGACGGATATATTCGTCTGCGGCGGTTGATGAACGGATTGAGTGAGACAGATATATACTTACGCTGCAGTTAATAGGTTAAAATGAGATAATATTTAACTAGAAGGATATATGCTTATGTGTTTTGCAACATGTAAAGAAATTATTTAAATCCTTGAATCTCAAAAACATTGATTTCCATCGTATTATAAACTCATTAAAACTTTTAGAGTAAAATATAAATTTATTTCAGTACTATATTTTTGTAGGGTATATTATCAGAAGGTTTATTCATCAGAACAAACACAGACTAGATTCATTTATTCTTCTTTGATATACTAATCAACTCATTATTCATACACACTTGTGAAACATCTTACAATAGAAAATCGAATTTTCTGTGTGAAGATCATTTTCAACTGGAAGTAATTAATTATTATAGATGAAGCTAACAATTCTTATATCATTATTTAGTCCCTTTATCTTGCAATGTGTTAATTTCTAGCAAGCTATTTTATTAAAACTATATTATCAAGCATAATCTACCGAATAACATTTTTTGTTCTATTTAGTAATCAAATCCTTATTCTTACACAATTGCGAAATACTTATCGACAGAATATCGAATTTTTCCACACAAAAAAAGGGAAAGGCTTTCACAACCCTCTCCATATTTAAAACTAGACAATTAAAACTGCATTCCTGTAACTTGGAAAAGTAGATCGTATTACACAAAGGAGCTGGGAAAGACAGAGACAGGCAGAGATAATTAATTGATCGGACCAGAATTACTCCAACGCATGACACGCAACGCAAAACAGGGCCTTATCTTTCCCCTATAAAATGTAAAAATAGAAATAACTATCCGGATAGGTTGAATTAACTTCCTTTTAATTAAAAGGCGGGGAAATTATCAGACTTGATACGATCCGTAATTTTCGAAGAACTATCCTCAGGGATTTCGTAATTTGACGTTTTTCTGATCGTACTGATCGTATCTCACGACAGAGTCTTCAAGAAGTTACACTAGGAAGATCCGTAGTCTGTTTAAGTTGTTTTTGGTCGATAAGAAAGTAATAAGAAATAAAACCACACTGAATGTCTGATATATTTTTCGTGGTTTTGCAAGTATGGAAATAAAGAAAATAAGTTGCGCTTACAAGTTGATTTAAAGAGATTTCAGACTTATTCAATGATAATGGTTGCAAAATGGATAACCATTTTTGTTTAAGGTATCCGCCCTCTTTGATATGACCTCTTTTAATCAAAACACATATTTTTAATTTCTTATTTTTGCTGAAGGGAACAATCTTTTGGTTTTATAAAACATATATTTCTTTGTTTCTACATTATATCGAGGCAGAGTTGTGACGGATGTATACACGTCCTTACACTAACCCTCTAGGGCATAAGTTCTCAACGTGGGTGATACCTCCCCTTGTGGGCGTTTGAGGCTTTCAGGGGGGCGTTGAGATGGTCCGGAGGGGCTTGGGCAGATTAACCAAAAAAGACTAAAAAAACACGTTGATTATGTACTAACAAAAGTAAACTTTAATATTGTTTACCTTATGTTGATTGTATGTATTTAAAATCATTCCTTATATCACATGTACAAAAATTCACATACTTCGGTAGTACGGGAAGGGGATGAAAAACTTAAAAGATTACATTACATTCAGACGTACATTAATTTGAATGATATAGTGCATTTTAATTTCTGTAGTGCACGTGTTGTCTTTGTCTGTGAGCAGTAGGAAACATGTTTCGTCCACTGCATTTCATTACGTATATTATCCAAGAAACGTAATTAAATATGTTAACCAGGAATTAACGTGATTCTTTAAAGGCTGAAATTGTCAATTTATATTTATTTTGAAAGCAAAAGTTTTTTTTATAATGAATTACTTCGTGTCATCAAAAACCCTGGCTGTCTTTATAACAGGTAATCTAAAACTCTTTCCTTCCACTCTTTTAAATTAAGAAGAAATTCAGTAGCGTTTCGATTGCACACACAACAATATCCTTCCTACATGTGACTAAAATATATTATACTACGCATTTAAATATATTTGAGGCAATAGATATTTCAGATTCGCAAGTAAAAAAGGAGGGATTTTAGAAAAAAATGAAATTAAAAAAATATATTCTTTTAGTAATAGAATATTTTTTATAACTTAACTCCTGTTTTTACCATGTATCATGTACACTCTTATTTCTCTAGAGTGAGAGGGGGCGGTATAGAAATATTCACTAAAAAAGGGAGCGGTGTCGAAATATTCACTATAGAAAGGGGCGTTATCAAAATATTCACTATAGAAAGGGGCGTTATCAAAATATTTATTAGAACAGGAGGCGCCAGTTCAAAAAAGGTTGGGAACCTATGCGCTAGGGAAATCTTTAGGGCTATTAAAGTTTATCAATCTTCTACGAAGAAGACGTGATATTCAAATTAAGTTTATTATATATAGTTCAAGTTCGCGATTTAAAGAGGTTAGTGGGTTAGAAGGTGAAGAAGAGGATAGATAATAGAAAGTTAGAAGGTTAGTTAACTAAAGTTGACAAGTGAGACACAAGATGAAGAATACCGCAAAAGATTAGAAAAGCCTTGTGAGAGATTAAAGACAGGAAAATAAGATATTGATAAAGAAATTAAAAAATTCAGCCTTAATTGATTAGAAGACTGAATACAGTTCAGGTATATTGTGACCTTCATATTACGTTTGATATTTAAAGTATTAAAGAGGTTAAGTGACCTGTAGTTATATATCTACCGTGTAAAGTAATATTGAGGTGTAGTAGATCGATTATTTTTAAAGCGGTTGATTTATTAGATGTATTCTCCAAAAACGCGACTCTCGTCCCCTCCCTCTGTTGACTGATTGGAACATCCTATTTATTGAGTTGCATTGAATTGTGTTTGAGTCGATTAAAGTGCTAAATAAAATATTTGGAGCTTATGTCAAATCATCCTTCACTTCCTTCCACACCTTTAGCTGGGTGACAGGGTAGATGGGAAAATATTTATAATGTTTTAGTGTGCTGTTCTAAAAAAATATTCTTAGAACATGTTCGGACAACTTAAAATCTTAAGTATATATTTTGAATTCACTAAATAGTTTAAGTGTGGATTTATTGTAAGAGTTATTAAATGAATTTTAAATATTTTTTAGAAATTGAGTGCTTACGAGTTAATATTTATAACGGTTTCTCAAAAATTTTCAGAGACTTCATTTATAGAACAATTCCCACATATTTGTATCAGAAGTTTTACTAAATAAGAAATACAACAACACTGATTGTCAGATACATTTTTGTTTAGTTTTTGCAAATAAGGAATTAAAAAATAAGTTCTGTTTACAATTTGATTTGTAAAATATTTCAGACAGTGCAACAATAATAGATGCAATATTCGTATGCATAACCTTTTTTTTAATTAAAGTATCTAAAACGTTTTGAATTCACTTAAGGATTTAAATGTTTTTGACTCAAGGATAGGATTAGCTGCTTTTGAAATATGTATTCAATGTATTTTTAATATTTACTAGAAACTGGTTGTTCACGAGTTCATCAGATGGGACTGTTATGGCCACACTGCGGACCTGTTATGGCCTCCTAGCTCTCCAGCTCTCAATCCCTTGTGTTTCTTCTTCAGGAGCAACTTGAAATCGCATAGTGTGGGAGATGCCAGAGGCTACACGGTACGGATTGACATCATTTCAGCTGATATCACCAGCACACATGATTTGCTTGAAAGGTGTCCAACAATCATTTGATGCTAGTTTGATATCACTGGGCACGCGCCAAGTTGTAGTTTATGTTCACCAAGGTGGGCGATAACATTACAATATGGTTACCTTGATATTTTTATCGTCTGGCGAAGTAATTGCCATGGAGATTTCATATATTAGAAAACTTTAATTTATACTCAATGTTAATATACATTATGTAAATATTTTATTAATAATATAAACATACAATTATATGAAATAATCATAATATTCGTTATTTATAAAAAAATTTATATTTTATAGATATTATTACATAATGATATTTATTTATAATTATGTTATTTATTTATAATTATAATGTTATATGAGTATTCTTATGCATAATTTTTATTATATTACGATACGATGATTATTCTTTTTTAAAATTACCATTAAATTACATTAAAATTATTATGATATATAATGATTATTATTAAATCAGACTGTATGAATATTAGATATATTTAATATTAAAAGTATATTATAAGATTATTATCATATACTGCATAATATTTTTAATAGTACATTTAGCTTTTTATTATATTATATTTATATTCATTATTTATTGATTGATCTTGGTTTTCTCAATCTCTTCCTATATTCTTCATTTGAAATATATTCCAAAACAATTCTTTAAAATTATCTTCCTGACGATTTTTACCGCTACGCCGCCATCTTGAATTCTATTCCAGCCACAACAAACGCTGCTTGGCGTGATTCCTTTACCGCGCCAAGCAGCGCTTGGCGACTTATGTCAAACTATTTCCAATACTTTGTCCATCAGTGTCGGCTGTTCTATGACCTACCCAGTCGCAACATGGAACAATTCCTGTGGCAATCATTTGTAGTTTCATTTCTGTTGTCGAGCTTGTGATGCATTGTTCGTATTGTAAACTTGATTTACGTCTAACATATGTAATTCTTAACTCTTATTGCCCCTTTCAATTTTACTCGACATCACACCCTTCATAATTGGTTTTGCGAATTCCTTCGTCTAAACGTGGTTTGAGACCCCATGTTCTAAGGTGATTTGTCGTCCCCATGCTGCCTACTATCACCCTTAGGAGTTTATCAATTTAATCCGAGTACACCCTACATAATAATTTAGCACAAAAATAAGTAGAAATTTAATAATTGTTATTGTATAAGATTCGGGGATAATTATTTTCCACTTAATACTAACAAATTATTAAATTATTACATAAAAGCATGGTTTAAAGAATTAAATTAGTTTCGTAAATTGAAATAGAATTCATTTTATTTTACAAGACTAACGAAATAAAGACGCAAACACTACTATAGTATCATTAATTATAACTTAATGTACAGAGGAATTGGATTCTTTTATTTTGAACAAACGAAGTCAATTTATCAAACTTTTCCCTTTTAGAAGCAGTTATATAACGACATATCTCATTGAAATTTAATATATTTTCTGAAAAGTATATGATAAACCTATTGGAAATTCCTATTGGTTTCATGGAGATCATTAAAATAATGGACAGTATATCATTTTAGTAGGGTAATAACAATTTGTAACTTCAATTTCTCAAGAACTGACATAAAATATCACCAGTTAAGCAAAAATAGTTAAGGCATTAAGAAATTTATCTCGAACTGAAAATTTCACTCAGAAATACTTAAATCATTTCATATCAGAGCATCCCAGAGAAATGTAATTTTCTGAAATTATAGATCAATTTTATATGAAAACTGGTTATCTTGATAAGAATGAATCTGCAATGCTTCAGTTTATTTCCTCAATTTGTTTGATGGGGTTATGTATAGACTTTATAAGCACTGCAAAATAAATTCAAAACTTATTTTTAATAACCTGCACTGTCTTGATTTATTTCTACATTTCTAATTTGCTTTTATTCGACCAGATGTGACGTCACGATGTACAATATATGACCAGTAGCTGTAGTTCATGTATTCTTAAGATAACCCAACGACAACCAAGAGTTGTCCTTCAGACAAAGAACAACACAAAGATAAAACACATTACCTCAGTGTTTTAGATGTACATATGTTCTGTATATAGTTACGATTTAGAGAATCAGAAAGGGGTTTATAGAAGGACGATGACCATCTTTCGTTAACTTTTATTTTTAAGAATTTATAAGAAACGAATTATTGGCACAGGATGGTACAAAAAGCTATTGTCTGTTAGTATTAGCTACTATGATTAGCAATTGTGATTTCTTCATGATTATGTAGGAATAAGAATACTTTTTACACTTTTATAATGCATTGTTTTATATTAACCCCTTAAGTGTCCCCGTCAAAAATATCTGGCTCGATCAACCGGTGCGTTATGTGCCCCGAACGTATCTATCCGTCTTTCCAAAATACGATACTTTTCTTTGCCTTGCTATCAAAACTGTTCTAAGGGATTTAGAATTCAATAAAATGACTTTGGAAGTGCTTTCAAAGAACGTACTTATTTGAGAGAAAAATTTGCTTATTTCTGTCTTTTTTCTCCAGTACACTGCATACGCACGCCCATGTTAAAAACTATGGAACTGGGGAATGAATTGCGTAACTTTTAATTGGCTGTTAAGGGGTTCATTACTAAATAATTTTAACACTTTTAAATTTATAGCCGATTTCCAACAGTTATTTTTCTTTTAAATTTCATTTCAATCTCATAGTGCAGAAAAGAGAAAAACCTGCACATGAAAACATTGTTTAGCCCTAAATCTAAAAAGTTGCTTATGAACTGCTAGGAGGCTATTGTATTTTGTCCTCAATTGGGTTACAATTTTCTTGCCTGGTGCTTTACGTTATATTAAGTAAATCAAAGGAAATAAGTATACTTTTTATGTCTTGATGTATTTAGATACCATTATGTAACATTGAAACACGATTATAATCATTCTTAAGAATTATTTGGTATTGTGTAGATACAAATAAGTTTTAAATGATTCACAAGAAAAGGTGCTACTAGTACTAAGTAGATTCAGGTAAAAAACCCAACAGTCTTCATATTAAAGCATTATTATTAGGCTTTTAACTTGCAATATATCTTATAAAACTTTAGAGTATGAAAACAATTTATTTGTACTCCAAATATGTTTGCTTACGTATCAACGAAATGTAGTTTGAGGGAAACTTTGTTTCAGTATCATTTGAAGAAACGATAGTTGAAGGACATTGACTGCTGTGCAAGGCTTTTAAAGGTCCACCATTTAAAAATTGTGAGAACTGCTTTAGACAGTTGAAAAGTGGTGATGTTTACATGACTCATAGAAAGTCCAGATGCAGAATTGGAGGCAATATTGAACGAAGATTCCCGTCAAATGCAAGCAGATTTTGTAGAATCTTGGGAAATAACTCAACAAGAAAAAAAATGAGAATGATCCAAAAGCAAAGAAACTGGTGTCATACGAAATGAATTTAAGAGACGTGTAAATGGCTTATAGCTGTTTCAAAGGCAAACGAAAGGAAGTTTTTTTTTTGCCCATCGAAATTTAGCTAGTGAGGTAAAGAGAATTACACATAATACAAAATGGAAGAAATCACAAGGTAATCATTAGTTTGATGTATTACATTATGAGCTGTTAAAACTAAATAAAATCACTACTAGATATTGTTATTAACTATTGTTATTTGTTTGAGCCACGCATTTAAGGTGCTGTGAAATAATTTTGTGGTACGATAATATTCGAACACATGTTATAGTGTGCCAATCAAAATCAACTTATAAACACTTAAATGGAACATTCCACCGTATTCTCGAGACATTTCTCCTTCAGGATTACCACTTGTTTTGATCAATGGCTCATGCCATGAGCAGCACTTTAGTTCTTACGAGGAATACAAAAAAGTGGTTTGATTCTTGTCTCTAAAGACCAGTCGTTCTTTCAACTCGTAAATCGTTGACTGCCATAAAGATTAAAGTAGTGGCTACCACTTGACAATACTTTGATAATTAATTTTTGAGCAATCCATGTGCATCCCGTTTTTGAGTATCCCCCTTTTTAAAAAACGAACTTTCAATGTTCGCAAAAAAATTTCTTTGAAACTTGCTCGTATACCCGACAGAACTAGACAAACCAAATCCCACTGATTGAAATGCTTTAGAAATTAATATTGCTCTTTCCATTAAACTTTAATGAAAACACTGTGATGAAAATTAATAAAGACTTATGCACATTAAATGGAATTGTGTCTCAAATTTCTTTCCTAGTCTAGAGCGGAAGTTAGGAGTAAGACGAATCAAATATTAGACTATTTTGATTGTGGTTGAAAATACGAAGTTTGTCATTAGTGTCTTGTGTTCCTTTGCAGTGTTGAAAATAAATGAATATAAGCACTGATTTGAAAACTATTATAGTCTCAGATTACGTTATTTATCATCATTTAAAGTAAGGGTCTTCAAACTTTCACACTCGAGGGCCAAATAAATAAATTTAAAATGATCCACGGGCCTCATCAATAAATTCACTGTGATTGGTGGCCCACACGGCTGCCAAAAAAATATTGTATTCAGAAAATTAATATAAAAAGGAGCTTTGTTTTGCAAGACTACAGTTGATTCTAAGGGAAGAGGTGGTACATTTTATATATTACATATATACACACACACACATAAACACATATATACATATCGGTTACAAAAAAGTGCAAAGGAAGTCGAATTAAAATACTTTGGCAAGCCTGTTAAAAACCTAAATCCACCTTTTTTCCCGAAAATCTTTGAAATTTTATGCACAGTCACATTTTTTTTATACTTAAAATTACTTAAAATACAGTGGAATGTTTTGAAAAATTCCTCATTTTCAGAAAGATTACCTCAAATGGATATCAAACATATCAGTAAAATGTTTTAACTATCAAAAATAAAAGAACAAAAAACTGCGTTTTTTTCGACACAAAGCAGACAAGGCATTTTTTTAAAAAAAATTGCCTCGAATTCAAATGA
>BMAO01026948.1:0-19140 GCA_019973975.1 Trichonephila clavata
CGAATTACAGTAATTGTAAAACTTATATCTAGAACTTTTTATGCCTAAACATACTTTTTTTTAAGAAAAATTTGTTTGTTCAAAGTACTTTTATCATATGCTATTCAACAAGTAAAAATAAAACAAAGATTTTGCTCATGCTATTACTTATAGTACATATATATATATATATATATATAGATAGAGAGAGAGAGAGAAATGCGTTTGTTATTGTTTGCAATGCTTTGTTATTGAAAGATGATACAATTCAATCAGAAATAAAAAAGAAAAATATAAAATGTACCAATAATTATACATTAGGTATATTCAGGTACTCTACTGTAATTTTATATGCCCTTGCATATTCTATAATAAAACACAACAAACATGTAGATACGAATCAAAATGAGTGATAATCAGTACGAAATTATCAACGTAATTTAAATTTACCTCTTACTTTATTCGATTTCTGATGTCTATCGTCAATTCCTTAATCTACTTGTTCTACTTATATTATCATAATTTTTATATATTATAATCTAGCTAATGTCTCAGTAATGTTTATTTATTTTTTAAAAAAATCATTTTCGTTTCTTTAAAAAAATTTGACAAAATTTTAATTTAAATAATGATTTTTTTCTGTTTAAACATTTAGTAGTAACTAAGATGTCTGTAACGCAGTGTTTCTCAAACTGTGAGGCGCGCCCTCCTAGAGGGGCGCGAGCAAATTGAAAAAGAAAACAAAAGATTGTTTAAAAATGTTCTTAATAAACTGAAAGTAAACAAAATACATTCTGACATAATAAAAAACAAAGTACACATGTACACTCTGATATAATACACTTTTGCATGTATCAGTACTGTACACAAAATGTAGTTTATAATTAGTTTAACACTAAGAACAAATTTAATAATTACCAGGAACTCCACGAACTTGTCATATATTAAATTATGTGCGAAAATTAACATTTATCTTGATAATTTGTATGGTTTATAATTAATTCCTTAATTACCAATTAAAAGTTATATTCGTTCCCACAAGGCAACCGTTTTCCACGTAGGCCCTCGTATGGGATGTATTAGGGGGAGGGGGAGGGAAGGAATAATAAGCAATCCTCTCAAGTAATTTAATCCTTTGCAAACACTACCAAAGTCCTTTTATTGTATTCCAAATCTTTCAGAATAACTTTTTGGATAGCACTGCTTAGAAAAGATCGTACTTCAGAAAAACGTATATATGCATCCAGGGTAATGAAGACTTTAGCTGAGCGAGACGTTTATGTAGGCCGGTGGCTGGTTAAAATGGATCTGTAGCTGTAGCATCAAAATATAGTATTATTGAATTCAATACATTGTGTTATTGTATTTAAAGTGGGGGTGGTGCGATGAAAAGTATGATTGAATATTATATCCCAAATATTCAAAGTTTGAGAAGCACTACTGTAACGTTCGCTACATTTTAACACAAATACTACAAAGGTCTTTAAAATACAAAAGCTACACTTTCTACTTCCTATTACTTAAAGTAAAATTTTCGAAATTATTTTAGTCTTTGAATGATATAGATTCATTATTTAAGTACCTTTCCTTTTTAAATTTCTTTATGTATATTTTAAAATTTATTCGATCTCTTTTAAGAATTAAATTAACAATCTTAGTATAACAACAAGTATAGAAAGTAATGAAATAGAAGAATGCTTACTTTCTTTATTTAAACCAAAATTAAATTTTACAGTTTTAATCCAGTTCAAATGAAGAAAGCATCAATTCTACCTTATACTTTAAGTTTTATGATACATGTTTTGCTATTTCATCTGTATTATGTACCGTAACGTATACAAAAGCAACAAGTCGTACGAAAATATTTACAATTTAAATCATGTTAGAGAAGATCCAACATATTTCTAAACTCCGGGACTAACTTTGAAATTGCATCCGATTTCAATTATATCCCGAATACTATTTCCATAAATTTAGCTTTCTAGAAAGGACTTAATGCTGTGGTGTTTAGCAAATTTACATGTGGTTTCTTAGGACTTAGACAGCAGCTTATCAAAAATCCCAAATTGTTAGAGATCTACGTGTATGTATCCTTTACTATAGAGGAAAAGATAATTAATAAAGACGATCAGAAGCAAAATTTTATTCTTGACAATTCATGATCTGTCTCGCTCATTTGATATTTTAAAAATATCTATGACATTATATTGTTTGTTATGTTAATAATTCTTTTTAAAGCAAATGTTTTTAAACTGTTTTTTTTTCCGTATGCTTTACAAAGATGCTTTTTTTACCATAATTATTGAATGAAAATTTTTGTTCGCCTGTAATGTTAGGTATCATGTATCCAAGCCTAATTATTATGCTAAGATATTTAAGTTAATTGAATATTTTTCAATTGCTTTCGATTATTTGTAAAAGTAAAACTTCAAATAGATGAGATGAGTTCAACTGCAACAAACTAGTTCAATCTAAATATAATTAAATGAATGCAGAATCTAATAATTTAATAAGAATGTATTTGTTTGTGGGTGTGAACTAAAGTTTATCTAAGTTTGTCACAAAGCGTAAATTCAATTGATTTTTTGACGTGCCCCAAAATGAAATAAATCCTTTCAGATGTTTTTACTTATTTTTCTTTTATTCCGCTTTAGTTTACTTGATATGTTTGACACTTTTATTGTTCAGTCCTTAAATTGCGACAGATGTATTTTATGTCGCCCCTACTTCAAACGGCATGTAAGTTTTTTGCTTCAAGCAGATTTTTCAGTTTCAGATTATATTTTTAACAGCTTAAATAAATACTTACCAAGCAAAAAAAATTCATCTCAAGACTAGATTATTTTCATTATCATGAAGATATAAAGGAAATATTCTGCTTCCCATAAAATGCTCCTCTAACATTCTGAATTTTACACAGGAAATAAAGGACCATTTTCCTCTTACTCAGAAAGTCAAAACAAAATTATCCTGCTCTTTTTTGAATAACCTAAACTTCAATCAATTTTGATTCTAGAAATCGACTTCATTTTGCGTTTAATTGAAAAATAGAACCTAAAATGTAGTATAAATTACATTACTACTACATTTTCAGTTTATATTATATGCTTCCAATTGTAAAAACTTGAAAAATTTGAAAATATCTCAAAAATGAAGTGCAAAGTTCATAATTTTGTATAAATCAAAGCTATTCTTATGTTATGTAATCAGAGATTTTTATCAATGTGAGTGAATAGGCTTTTATAAGAATAATACAAATATGCTGGTGATCTCAATTACATGTAAATAATGATAGAATGAAAACATTTTTGCCGGTTAAGAATGATCGGCATTTAATGAAAGGGTAAAATAATGATTATACTCATCATCTTTAGAAGCCTCTTGTAACCTTTAATATGACATAATGTGATATTCGATAAATTCATAGGAATCTAAAATAAAAAGATTTAAGAGGAGAAAATGATACTTTTGATCCACTTCATTAAATTGTCTAAGTCTTCGAAATGTTGCGCTAAGTGGAGGGTACTCTATGGTGAATGGACGTAAATATAAATTATCACAGTCATTATTTTTTTCTTTCTTCGAGCTTTAGAGTTTTCTTGAATCTTTGATTGCATTTAAATATAGATAGACTACCTCTCTAATAGGTATTAAATTACATCGTTAGTTCCTAAATTTATGGTTGACTATATTCTTATTACCTATTTAACCAATTAATATTTGCTTATTTGATTTGGAAATTAAAAGTTCTGAAAATGAAGCATTCAATGTCAGACTAGCGTTTAACTAGTTTGAAATTTAAAAAGTTAGCAGTTCTTTTAAAATCTGTATCCAATTTAGCACATTTGAATAAAATCTTTCTGTAATTTTTTAATGACTTACTTGTTTCATGTAAGTCAGTTGTTATCCAGGCATGTCGTTATTTAGGAAGAGGATTTTTTTTTGTATTTTATAATTTATATATTTATTTTTTACTATATATATATATAATTCCCAAACTCGACTTAAGGCTCATTGTTAAGATCGTATTTTGGGTGATTGTCTCATGTCGTAATTGAGGAAGAAACATCTTGTTAATTAACAATCGACATTTGTTTAGTTACGTAAAAATAAATAAATAAATTAAAAAATGAACCATTTAATACACAAACAAATAGCAACAACACACAAGAACAGATAGCACAGGGGCAGACATGATACAAATCATATGATTTCCAGTAAAGCCTTTTCTGATTGGTCTAAATATGCGAGGATGTCCGATTGCCTTATCATGTTTTAAAAATGCTAATGTTTCATTTTTGGGGGAGATTAAGTAGTTGTTTGTTTCTCGTTAGGTGGGTATTCTGGCTAAAATTTAATTATCACGTGAAGACTTAAATGGCTCTATCCATTTATGTATTAAAATCCTCGATAAGATTTGTGAATTTTTCATAAATGTATCGAGAAATGTTATTATAATTAAATGGTGCACTTAATGCATATAGTTAAAATTTAAAGAAACCAAATTTCAATAATTTAGTTTACAGAATACAAAAAATGGTAATTAAAATGCTTCAAAATCTAAGGTTGTGCTTGGTTTTAAGAACAGCGATATAAAATTGTAGCTCACAAATTAACATGGAGATAAATAACATACTTTACGCAAACAAATATACACATTGTTGATCTTCAAAACCATCGGATGATTTAAACATGTTTGTTCGATTATATAAAATATTTTTGATTCAGTTGAAGATTTTAAAAGGTATTCTTAATGTACATAAACTTCATAGATTTTAAATATTTTTCAGAATAATTAATTAATTTTAATAAAATAAAATAACCATATATTTCCTTCCTGTAAGTGAAATACATGTCTAAAATTTAAAGCAGTTATGTAAATTAACACTAATAAAGCATTTATAGCAAATAAAAAAGTACTTGAATTAATATTTTCAATCGTTTAAAAGTTTTTCATTAAATGTCCATGCTTATTTTTATTCATATTCCTAGAAATCGTTTGTAGAACAGTTAAAGATATAAAAATGTGAAATATTTCCTGTCTGCTGATGGTCTGGTATCTCGAAAGAAATTTTAAAGTATGAAAAAAAATTAATTAATATTCCTAAATGTTATATATATATATATAAAATTTGAATAAACTACGGGATAAATATAACTGATGTTCAATTTTGTTTAAAAAAATGTTCTAAGTATAATTTGTAAACAAATAAACTAATCAAAAAGAAAAGTAACAAATTGAGTTTTTCTATTTCTAAAAATGGATCCCATATAATTCGCATATGATACGTTGTTTTAGTAAAGTAATTCAACATGCTTGTCTGTATAATTATCTTCTCTATTTCACCATTTAATCTTTTGAATCACGTACAGTATACGCATTTCCAATGTATAAAAAAAACTATTTTGCGTAGCATTTCAATGTTATTTTCTTTAAAGTTAATAACAACTTCCTAGGAAAAATCAAACTCTGCCCTCTAGGATATTTGTAACAAAGCCAATTTCGAATCAAGAAATAGAATGTGCGATGATGAGAGAATTTACATTGCTCTCAGTAAATCTCCAATAAACTAATCTGCAAGAGTAGTCTCCTTCGGTGCCTTCCAAATAACATAATTTAACAATTCTTACAGATGCAGACATTTAGCCTCGGGTTCATACGGTTAAATCTCAAGAATAAGGAATAGAGATGTTATACAATGTTTGTTGGAAGAAAATTTATACTAAACCATATTTTTCGATTAGTTACTCAAAAAGAAAGAAAACTGTATTATGATTTTTTATAGTTTCAGACGATGATTTATCTTGTTAAAATAATTTGGATTGACGTTTTGAAATTAGGTTAAAAAGGATTAATTATGAGAATATACATCTAAAAATGTTGATATTAACTGACTGAAGTATATAGAACACTAAAAGTTTATCAAAAACAAAATGATTTCTGTAATGTAAAACACAAATTTAAATTTTGATCTATGTGTACAAATGAATATAATTTGACTACTATATATATATATATATATATATATATATGGTTAAACTTATAACAAACTCTTATTAGAAACATATTTTTTATTTAAATTTGTAATTATTAATGAAGTGAAGTAAATTTCATTAACTTTTACAATGAATAAAATTTAAAAATTATGAAAAATAAGATCTGTAAAACCTAGTATAATGCAAAGCTTTCTGAACTACTTAAAAATCAATGGTATTAATGGCATATAAGAATCATGAAAAAAACAAATTCTCTCTCCCTCTCTCTCTCTCTCTTTGTATATATATAATATATATATATTATATATATATATATATATATGTGTGTGTGTGTGTGTGTGTGTGTGTGTGTGTGTGTGTGTGGTGTGTGTGTGTGTGTGTGTGTGTTGTGTTGTGTGTGTGTAAAGAACATATATTTTCTGATTTTTAAAGTCATGGAACGAAGTAAGAGAACACATTCGGAACTGAAAAATCCACGGTAATTGACAATCACAAAAAAAAAGAAAAAACGAACAAGCTACTGCATATCAAGCACGGTTTATAAGACGTTCACAAAAGCAGAAACCTCATCTTTTAATAAGCTTTGTCAACTGAAAACTTTCAGACTTTTTTGGGTGGACAGAATACGTGGGTGATGAAAGATTGCATCATCATCTTTTAAAAACGCTAACATGTCAATTCTTAACCCCGCGGTTACTCGCACCTGTTTTTGTACCGCCGTTACTCGAGGGGTGTAGAGAACACCCCAAACTTTTAACACGTTTTCTTGAATATGAAAAATAAATTAAGTCAATAATGATGCACATTTGTAAAATACAAAATGTTTTTTGTATTTTACGAATAAAAATATTACATTTATTTTATACACATTGGACTGACATTATTTTAAAATAAACCTGCAAAATTTTCATTTTAAAATACATAATTTTGTATTTTTTGTAAACCATGAGAAAAATATTTATACCAGTAATAAACTTACTTCGTAGTTACTGTTAAGGATAGTAGAAGTTAAAAAACAAATATTTTAATCATTTTCCAAACATGCAGAGCAGACTATAAACATATCTCAATTGCTCGCGGAAAGTTCTCACTACACCAGATAAATTTTTGAAGGTCGTTACGCTTCAATCGTCCGAGCGAGAATGATTGCATCATGCCTGAAGGTTCAATGACCTAAAATGAGCAGCTACTGAAAAAATCGTGGTTCTGCGCATTCTTTTTGAAATTTTAGGGTCGTTGGGGTGTACAGAGCATCCCGCACGAGTGATCGTTGGTTAAGACATAAAGTTGTGGTTTTTTTCCATTAGGCAGGTAAATTACAGGAATTCTCGTAAGACTCATGAACATTATGTAAAACAAACCCTCGAGTGAAAATGTAATGAATTATTATTAGTAGTATTATTACTTATATATTATCAAATTTGATTAATCATCTAACAAAGCTTACAAACAGAATACGAATTGTTGTTGTCTCTTAAATTTCTTTTATTTAAAACTGCAGAAATTTCTAAGAAATGCTGCAAAATAAAGGAAATCAATTAAGAGGAAGTTAAGTATTTATTGGAGACAAAACAAATAAAAATGCTTCTAAGAATAGTTTTATAGTGTAAAGCAGAGTGATTGACTAGAACATAACATTGTCAGCTACCGTTTTCCAATTTCAATTTCCTCACTCAAACCTCATAAATTTCTCCACAAGAAGGGAAAAGAACGTTCCTTATCCCCTCCAAAAAAGATTTAAATCTGACAAACCCATTATGTCAATGGAGATAAAGAAAAACATTGGAGTTGGGCTGTTGCTGCTCCGGAATGCCATCCAAAACCCGAGCACTCACATTTCGCGTTAATGCTTTCGTGAATGATTTATCATTATTCCCGGGTTGGAAAAGACTAAAACCAGATAAAAAGCACCATCCTAGATTAAATAAAGATATCAGAATGATGAATTTTACGTCTTTTTCTTCTGTCTTGTCGTTTAAATGAATAGGTGCTATTTTTAAATGTCTTGCTTTATTACCATATCGTGTGACAGAGTGATTTTGCTTTTTAGCATGAACAGTTTGGGTTCTTTTTAAATAAAAAGTAATTTTAATTACTTTGTAATATATTTTTAAAGAATTCGAGAGAGTGGATGCCGCTGTTTCTTTTTCTTCTTTAGTTGTGTCGGGGGGGGGGATATTTCTTTTAAGCAGTAATGCGAATTTGGGACACACGTAAATTTAATTTTTGTTTTGTTTTGTAGTTTTCTTTTTAAAAGATGCTTTCTGCTTATATAAGATTTTCACTTAAAAAATTATAGCTTTCTTGCATGTTGTTATATTGTTATACATATCAATTAAGCGAACAGTTTGCTGCAATTGAGTTTTAATTTAAACAACATTTTTTAAAAGTAATATAAGTTTATATACATTATTTACGAAATTCTAAAGGTGATTGAAAATATCAGCTCAAGACGTTTTTATATTAACTGAGTAAGATTTTGGTAAAATAATCTTTTACATACGTTATAAGTATCAATTAATATTATTCTACTTAAAAATAAGATGCAGTATATTAAAACGTTGCAATTCCGGTTTTTTAGCCAGATTGACTAGAATATGGACTTCATTTTTAATATTCTCTAATTAGTGATTTGAGTTAGGTAATTAAAATAATATATTCTTTAATTAGTATTCAATCAGTTACTAAATTTAAGCTTGAAGTATGTGTGCCTCAAAGACTAAACTGTGGACATGTGTTTCTTTTCTTTTTGTTGTTGTTTATTGTTCTTGTTTTTTGTGAATTCTCTGTTTCTCATTTTGATCGCAACTGTCTTGTAATCCACCATTGGAACTAAAAAAAGCACAGTCTTCTTCGATACTTTGTTGGTTTAATATAGACATGATATAAAAATGTTAAAATATTTGTCATAGTTTTCATGGACGGGAAAATGACCATATTTAGTATTGACGGTGTTATATATTCCTTTTATAACTTTTTCAAACAAAATACCACAATTTTTTGAGAACATAAGCAATGTATTATGTTACTAACAACTAAACTGCTGCTAAAAATATTTAATATATTCTATTGCATTAAAACGACATAATATGGTATGTTTAATGCTTATCGCAAATGGAATTTATACTTGTTAATTTATTATATAATTTTTAAAAAATATTTATAAAAAATACAAAATTTGAGCCTTATTTGAATATTAGATACATTTTTGCCAGTTTTATTATGCAACGTATTATATTTGGTTTCATATATTTTTTATTTTAATAATTGTATCTCTGTGGTTTATTAAAATTAACAGCCATGTTTTACATTATTAGTTAAGAGAGGAAATGCATTTATTGAAATTATAACGATTTTTTAAATTTTTTGAAATTTACAGAGGATAGTAAAAATAAAGATGAAAAAACTAATTATATAAATTTTTAAGCAATAACATATTTTTTTAATTGAATTTTTTAAAAAAAATTTTAAATTGTTTAAGCGAAATTTTCTTGAAAATTATTAAAATAAAAACTTTAAAAATTAAAAAAAATTTATATTTTATGGTATAAATAAATATATTTTTCAGCTGGTCAGCAATTTATATTCTGGTATTTACTAAATCATTATAAACATTCATAATTTGGTTTTCTCTAAATATTTTAAACCTTTGTAAAATTAAACACGGTGTAAAATAGCAGAAAATGTATTTCTTAGAAAGGAAATTTTTTTACATATGTGATGCAAAAATTTAACGGAAGAGATTGTTCAACTTTATGATTCCAAAATGTATGTTTTAATTCTTACAGAAATCAATTAAGAGGTTACATTTGCAATCATGAATAAATAACGACACAAGAACCCCACTCATTTCAAAATAATCCTCTGAATTCCTTAAATAAAAAGTTCAATCTACCACTACTCCAAAATAATGGAAGAATTCTCTTTTAGACAACTGAGAACACAATATTGTTTAAGCTAGCAATTTTCAGTAATTGTGTGCAAAAGAATGATATGTTTGCCATAGGAGTCATTAAGTAGCAAGCAAGAAATTATTCATGAAAAATAAGCTTAATAATCAAAGTATGGGCACATAAAAATTAAATTTTTTAATGGAATATGTTAATACATCATTGTTATGATTCATACACAAATATTTTTTTTAAAAAAAATAGATGATATTAATTTATAGTGAGCTGGGAAAATCATTTTGTTTTATTTTGGTAACATAATAAAAATCAGTAAACAATTTTGCTATTGTTGTGTTATATATTTTTATATATGTAGTAACTCGGACTTTATTTAAATCATTTGGAAATAAGGGGGAGGGGTTAGGTTTTTACAGTCGTAGAAAGGATGAAGGTGCTTTATAATTTAATAAGACCTCAATATTTTACTGACGAATAAGCTACTAATACGGTGACATAAAAAATATAGCACAAACACAAAAACACACTCAAGAGAACATTCAAGAAGGATTACTAAAGCATTTTGCTTACACCCGAGATCAAAATCTTTTATAATTTTGGTCAACCGAAAGCTGTTGGAAATAAATGATTCCCGGTAAAGGTTTTTCGATTTGGCAAATTACACGGATGATAAAGATTGTATTTCATCCTGGCTTATTTTTTTTCCCAATTTTTTGCCATATACAATTGTATTTATTTTTCGTTAGGCGGATCAACTAAAAATTCATTACAAAGCAAAATTTTGGAGGGCTTTAGACCATAATGAATTAAAACTCCTAAATAGTTAATTCCCAACTAGTTAAATAACGAATTAAATATGTATATATATATATATATATATATATATAGGTATTTAATACAACCTTGTAGATAACACAATTTTTATACAGATTATTTATTTTATTATACTATATATATGTGGAGCTATTTCGAAGCCACTCCCCTACTTGCCGATTGTGTTGTGGTGCCGATCACTATTTCCAAGCCACTCCACTATTTGTACTGTGAATGCCTAGGAGCGTCCTCAGGTTTTAGAAGCATGTCATTTGGTAGACACTCGACTAAGCTAACAATGCATGATATAAAAGGACGAGAGGCAGTAGGAACGATGCCATGTTTGGAAAAGGACGAGATGCACGCCATTCCATTCTTGGGAAACGACGAGATGTAAGACGACATTATTTCGTGTTTTGGTAGAACTATATCAGACAGGATATTGAAGCCGCGAAACATTGAAAGACTAACCTGATCTCTAAATATTATGTAAGTAGTTTTATAAATATGTAAATACTAATTAACAATTAAAGTTTAAATTAATGAAAGACTGACAGTTATATATATATGGGGCTGAACAGTGATGGCTTGTTCACAACAAAACTGTCAGTCTTTCTTTAATTTAAACTTTAATTGTTAATTACTATTTACATTATATATATATACAAGTATATATATATTATACTTGTATAAATATATATATATATATATATACAGTAGAACGTCGTTTATCCGAAACAATTGGGACCGGACACTGTTCGGATGACCAAAAACCGAATGCGATCCATGTAGTAGTTGAAACCGGACACTATATGAATATTGAAAATCATCATATGAGGGAAACGTGCTTGAAGAAAAAGCAAAGTAGGTGTAAAATGTCCCAATTTTACCTTTATTTATGGAAGATAGTCACTTATTTTTCACTGTATCATTGTACACGTTCGTTTTTTTCGCTCCAAGGTCTCTGATTCTCTTCAGCAGCAGAAGTTGAGTAGGACAGCACTCTGATTGTTAGAGCACTCCATATCTGTCTCTAACGCAGAAACACGTCAGCATTTGATGGACCCTGCTACTTCGTTGTTGTCCTCGTCTTCACCCGTTTCATCGTCGACAGGGTCGGATTTTCTTGCACGGAAGTCACAATCTCGTCATCATTTAGCATTGAAATCCATAGTCTTCTGCATCGCATGCCATCCAGGTTTCTACATCTTCTTCATAGCATTCTTGAAATTCTAGGATCGATTGGATAAAGTCAGTAATCTCCTCCCTTTAATTGTCATTGAAGTCGTTTTCGTCTTCACAAAAAAAACTGGTTTGCATATAGGCGCTCCAGATAATAAACATTCGGATAAACGACGTTTCACTGTATATATATACAAATAGTTATAAACCTAAGTATAACCAGTCAAGATAGTAAGAGACATTCGCCTTAGTAGTACATTAGCATATTCTGGACCTTAGGAACGAAGATTGTAGATTTAAACAAAGTTTTGTGAACAATCAACTTACATATACTGGGTGTCCATAAGTAACTTGATGCTTGCGAACAGTCTATAGCAAAACCTATTCAGCGGAATAGCATGAAAATTGGTTAATGACAGAATGAAGTGATGGGAATTTTATTGAATGAAAAAAAACGAGTTTCAAAAACCTTCCCTAGGTGGCGTATCATAGATTTATTGAGAACATATGAATAATCTTCAAAAATTTTCAAAAGATGCTCGATATGCTGTCCACCATTGTCTGTATCCATCTGGAAGCGTACAATCTCATGTCCACTGTTGAAAGTAGCCTGAACTGGTGAATGTAACGCACATGGCATTCCATGCTTTCTCCAAGATCGGATAAAATTGTGATGGGATCATGGTAAACTATAGCCTTGAAGTGCCTCCAAAGTCAAACGTCGTTACGATTCAATTCGAGGAATCTAGGAGGTCAAGCTGTAGGAAAATGCAGGCTGATGATTCTGTCGTCACCGAAATGGCCGCTGAGAATTTGTTTCATTCAACAGGCAATCTGTATAGGGGACACCATCTGGCATAATCACTGTGATTGTAACAAAGAGCCTTGCCTGCGCCTTCCAAAAATAGCAGACAATGGAAGACAATATATATGGAACACGTTTTGTAAACTTTTGTAGATTATTTATATGTTCTCAATAAAGCTATGATAAGCCACCTAGGGGTGGTTTTTGAAACTCATTGTTTTTTTTTCTTTTGATACAATTTCCATCATTTTATTTTGCCAATACCCGATTTTCATACAATTCCGCTGTATAAACTTTGCTATATATGACATTAGAGGAATTAAATTATTTTTCAGATTCATTAATCATAACTTACTTCCTCAAACAGTTTGCTCAATTTTTAATAAATATGAATATAAATTAATTTATGAATTTGGGCTTGTTTTAGCACATTATATATAGGTACATTCGAAATACAATTAATTATATTAAAAGAAAATCCTATCGAGTTATTTTGCCATTGAGTTTTTAGTGGATTATTTTACCGAGTTTGCTTAAAGAAGGAATATAATTTTTTTTCCAATAAGTGTCTGAAGTGTTTACAAGCTTCCATCGATAAATTACTAATATTAGAAGAAAATATATATTCAGATAACTATTTCCTTTTAATAAATTATATCCAAAAGTTTTCCTCCTATTCGCTCATAAACTTTCACTTTCATACCATCAAATACAGCGGTGCAGTAACCGATAAGGAAAAGTTAATATACTAGGCAAGACTTTCAGAAGTAATCTCGTTACTTTTTCTTAAAAACCAAACCAGATTTTATTTCGTATCTACGTAATAAAATGCACGCTGAAATATCCCGTAAAAGTTCACGACATAAGCAAATGGCTCAGAAATACGAAGCAAAGAAAATAAGGCAAAATTATAAAAATATGCTTTCGCGTGTAAAAGTATTTATATTAACTGGAAAACTTCTGATTTCATCCATGTCTGCTGATGGCAGTGTGCCAGAACGTCCAGAATTCCCTAGTCACACGAGAATATTGCTTTAAAAATTTGCCATGCTGCAAGCCAGCTGTTCACTCAAACGTCCAAAAACGTATTAACTAATCACAGTGAAGTTGCTCTTCTTTTGAGAAAATGACAAACATGTTCATTGCAGAGAAGAGTTTGGGAAATTGAAGGTCGAAAGATGAACGTATAACTTTTAATGTTTCTAGTGGTGTCTGGGGACAAGTTTGCGTCAAAAAGCAACAATTTAAGTTTCGGGAGTCGATAAATTTTAGTTTGATAAAAGTGTTTATGAAGTTAAAATAATATATAACAAACTTGTTAGTTTTATATAGTGTAGTTTCTTTATATTAAAATTTACAAATATGTTTTTCTTTCAATTGGGGCTACAGATTCTTAATTACGAAATTTGCAAATGTCTCTACTGAAGATTATTTAATGTATTGATTTGCGAGTTTATAATTTTTTTTTCATTTATAAGCTCCCAATTAATTTGATTTGAATAATATAATCACTTTTTTATTCCTAGTTTGTTCCTCTTGAATTTGTATGGTTTTAATTTTGATACAATTTCTTTTCCAAAAAGGAAGTTTAAAGGCAGAGAAGTACTTATATGACCAATAGTAAATAGAGATATTAAATTTTTCTACGTTAAAAATTAAAAATCTGAAATGAGTATTATGTTGTGATATTAGTTTTCTGTATCAAAACTTGGTAACATGATACTGTTAATTACGTATCGTTTTTTAATGAAATTTTTCAATGTATGGTACAGTAAATGTTTGTTCTTGACAATGGAATGTAATTTCAAGAATTGGCTATGGTTTTTAGTTCTAATTACAGAAATATACAGCTGCTTACGCGCTAAATAAAAAAATTTCTTGATTACAGAATTTTCTTTATATTACCAGTTGAAATTTTTAAAACCTGTTACATAAAGGATACATAAAAACAATTCTTAGAAACAATGAATTTCATAGATAGAGCTTAAGGAGAAATTTCATTTTAATTTTCATGAAGAAAGAAGATATTTATTTGCATTGTATGAATAAAAAATTTTATCATGCATAAAAAGGAATTGTTTCATGAGAGTACACTCATACAATATTTGGTCAAAGTATATATTTTGAACCTAATACACCAAGCCCAAGAACGAAAGTGGGGAGAAACAGTATATCAAGTTAAAAGATGTATGTTCACATAAATTTTAATCCTTTAAAAGTAAAATAAATGTTTAATTGAGTAACTAAAAGAAAGAGATACGATAGAAAATAAATACAAAATTATCACCTAGTATGTATAGATGACTCATATATTTATAAATACACTAACTACCAAAAGTTAAGCACGGAGAGAAAAATGCTAATTTCCGGAAGTCAAACAGAATTGAAAAGGATGCAATTCGCTGCAGAGGTAGATGGAAGTATGCAAATATGTTAGGTAACAGCCAATCGTGCTTTCATGTCAAGAAATATGCAAAAATGGCAGTCTTATAAGAAGCCAGTTTTATGAAGGGTTACAGAAGTTGATTTGTAAGTGCTGATAGAAGGTGTTTAAAACTTTCGTACAATTTTTTTCAAGACATAGCTGTTTCTATGACTTCTAGAAAACGAATGGAAGACTCTGAGTGCTGGCGTGCTGTGAGGCGCATTCAAGCAGGACAATCCATCACAGATGTTGCTCTTTTCTTCGGCGTTCATCATTCTGTAATTTCATGTTTATGGAAACAATTCCAAGCCACACAGACAGTTGTAAGAAGGCCCGAAGGCAGTCGCCCAAGGGTTACAACCCCCTCGGAAGATCGATATATTGCTATTGTAGCCAAATGGAATCGCAGAATGACCTCCACACGTGTGACCTCTATGGTTACAGCGTCCATTGGTAAGGCTATATCTGCAGCTACTGTACGCCGAATATTGCATATGAAGGCATTGTATGCCCGGGTACCTCGGGTTTGTGTTCCTCTATCCATCCAATCAAGAGGGGCATGATTAAAGTGGTGCCGGGAATATGGCAATTGGACTGTGTTTGACTGGGGAGATGTCATGTTTACTGATGAGTCAAGATTTGCTCTACAGCCAGATGACAAACGTATAAGGATATGGCGTAAACAAGGAACACGCAATCAGCCCCAAAACATCACCGAACATCACGCATTCCGAGGCGGAAGTATTGTGGCGTGGACAGGGATTTCATTAGGATACCGTACCGATCTGCACATCTTTAAACGGAATTCTGTGACGGCAGTTTGGTATCGAGGTGAAGTCCTAGAACCCATTGTGAGATTGTACGCTGCAGCAGTTGTCCCTACTTTTGATTTAATTGACGATAACGCACGTCCCCATAGAGCTGACATTGTCGATGACTACCCGGAGAGTAAGGGATTGACGATGGCGTAGCCAGCATATTCGCCCGACCTTAACTCCATTGAAAAGCTTGGGGATGCTCTTGGCCGTGCTGTATCTTCACGTTTCCCACCCCCAGCCACTCTTATTGAGCTGGAAACTTCTTTACAAGAAGAATGTCGATTGCTTAATTCTGCGGTGGTTGACCACCTAATTGAAAGCATGGCCAGAAGGTGTAAACTTTGCATACAGATGAGGGGATCACATACCCTATTAATGTCATTTTTTTTCATTTTATTAGAACTAAAGGTACAATAGAAGAATACAATATTGAAAATTAGGAAAATTATAATGGGACGCACACTTCTCTAAAATATATATATCAATTTTAAAACGCATCACAAAATAACCTTATATACATATCTTTTTATCAATCAGCCTCTTTTGATATCTATTCCTAACTTAACGCAAAAGAATTTTTGCTTAAAAAATAAATGATGTTATGCAATACGTTTTATGAATGTGGTTTTACCATAATGGTCAGTTGGAAAAGATTATTGTTATTGTTTTCTAACTTTCCTTTATCTTTTACTGGAAAAAATAAGTTACTCATAATGGTGTTTTTTATATTTAACACTAATTGGTAGGCCTATATGAATGCAATATGTTAATGATTTAAAAGTTAAGAGCATTTATCCTCCGAATGAAAAAGTATACATAAAAATTTGAACTAATTCATGTCAATATCGGGAAAAAATATTCTTTATGTCTACAAAGAAATAACGAAATTAAGTTTATACAAAAATATCACTAAAGAAATTATTTTAATTAAATACTTTCAGAATACACATTTTTAAAGACTTTCAAAATTATTTAAATATTTTTGAAGATGAAACAAGTGGTAATTCCACAAAATATCTCTAAGCTCACACTAAAATATGTAGTACCTAAATTTAAAGAAATAGTTTTATAAATGAAAATTAAGGCTTGAATCAAGGAATAAAACTAGTCAACCGTTTTGTTTAATTTCATCAAGACCGGAGACTTATAATTTTACTTGATAATTCAATAAATAATTAAGATTATGTGAAATTATCCATAACCATAAAAATTATACGTATATTCTGCAGTATTATAGCTTTGATGTTATAAATTTCATTTCATTCTTGATTAAGTTAAATAAAAACAGTTGAATAACTTTATTTCTGAACAGAATAAAACCTTTTATTGTGAATATTATTTTTGAAATAAGCACATAAAAAAAACTTATTTTCCTTCTATATTTCTATCCAACTTTTTTCGATTGAAGACTTTTCTACAGATATCACCCCCCTCCCCATTTTAAATTATTTAAAATATGACAATATATAATTTTATAAAAAAATCTTAAAAATATTGTAGCTGATATGAAACTGTAAGAGATGTAAAATAGCATAATTTTATGTTTATGTTCTGTGAGCAATAAAATTTAAAATTTACATAAAAAAGCTTATATAAACAGTAACGTTTATAAGGAAAATAAATAGTTAAGATAAATAAGCAATTGCCTTTAAATAAATAACAGGCAATTAAATCCAAGCAATTATTTTAAAAAACACCATTTACTGGGAAAGTAGTAATGTAGTAGTACATTCAAATAACATTTTTAAAAAATAAATTTTATATTTTACGTCTTTTTTTTAAAAAAAAAAAACTATATGTTAGGAATTTTATAATAGCTTATCGAATGAGAGTACATCCATTTTATTTGTATACTTTAGTTAATTTATTTTTTAAAAAATATGATAACCAATTCGATTTAAGTTTTCCTCCGACCTATTTCTAATGTTCTAAAGTTTTCACTTCTTCCCGAAATAAATTACTTTAAGCTAAAACGCATTCAACATACGTAAATCATTTCCTTGCAAATAATGATTGTACGTGCTCACTCTAAATGATGCGTAATATTAAATCGGAGAAAAAAATTAAAATTTAGTATTTTCTGAAACTTTTAAAGCACTTTTCATTTCTTTTCTTTTGAAAAATGCGAACCCCTTGAAAATTATCGCGAAATAAAAATAACGAAAATAAATGGTAAAAAAACTAAAGAAAATATTAGTCAGAAAAAACCATAAAAAACCCCCAACACTTAACATCAATATACCTCAACGACAAGTGGGCTACGGAAATAAGTGTCTTAATTATTGCAATAATTTTGCTTTCGAGGCGAAATCTCTCCATCATAACTCTTACCGTCACTTGAAACCCCATCTGAACTCTAGAAGAAAAACGGAGAAGGTAGGGAAAAGCGTAATTGGACGCTTCATTAATGACGATAGTTTGTGCTTTTAAAAGCGTAATTAGCCGTATTTTCTTGCCACTTACGTCAGATTCTTCGAAGTGAAGTGAAATATGTGCAATTTTACGAAATATGCGTAAGTAATTGATGGACCAACTCTAAGCGAAATTATTATGGATTTTACACACACACATTTAGAAATTAAGCATTATTGTTAACTCTGACACGGGTATAAATTACTATTAGGATGTAAGGTTAGCAATATATATTTATTATATGCGTTACAAGTTATGAAATTGCTTAAAATTTCATTCTTAAAATTTAACATTTCTTTTTGTAAAAAGGCTGGTTAGGGATTATCATTATTTGAATTTTAAAGATTTTTTTTTAAAAATTGTTTTATAAAATGTTTTTATCTATCGTTGTCTAAATGATGATTTCTAAGCAAAGAAGTTTTCCATTATTTTTAAGTTTAGTATGCTGAAATGAGTTTTTTTAGAGTAATATATTCATATACATGAATTGCCTGAATTTTAAATACAGATACTTTCTCCTTTAATATATATAATTATAGAAACGAAACTTTTATGTGATGTTCCCGTAAATAAGCAGTTAAACCAACATAATGCATTTGTTGATATATAACTATTTAAAAATTGCGTATTTTCAGCAGACACTTCTGAAGGTGAAATGTTTAATTTGTAATTCTTTAATTTTTCATCATGACACGAAATTTCTTGAAATGGTAAACAAGTTGAGAAAACTTAAGCATGCATATTATTACCAATTAATTTCTTTGTAACATTTCAAAAAAGAGAAAAAACAAACTAAACTAA
>BMAO01026949.1:0-14043 GCA_019973975.1 Trichonephila clavata
CCTCGTCGTCAATTTGACGACTACGGGATCAGAAATTCGGTGATGATGATGATGATCATGATTACGATCATGATGACGGAGGAGAGATTCACTGCTGATAGGACCGTGTAATGGCTTGCTGTGGGTTCTTGAATTGAATACGAAATATCCGCGCTGGAAGCATTAAGAATCTGTTAACTCCTTTAGATGAATGTCTGTGGATTTAGCAACTTTTAGAATTCAGATAATTCCTTCCTTTCTTAATAGTTAGAGAAATTTCAGTAATGGGAGATAACTGTTTCAAGGCATGATGGGGTTATAAATATGGTTATTCACTTAAAATAATCATTTTAGAATTTGTCTTATTTGTGACTTTCCGGCTAATAAGAAAAAAAATCTTGGATCGCGTTTAAGAATTTATTTAGTGCTTAGTATTTATATTTTCATAGACTATACAGAAATGATAACACTTACTATTTAATCAAGTATTTAATTACTGCTGAATTAAGGTATCGACTATCCTAAAACTGTAAATTTTGCCAAAATGAGAATTTTTTTTATGTTTTAATTTTATTGGCCATCTTATTAGCTTTATAAAAATAGAAGTTTATTATTTTCCGTCACTAGAACAAAAACTACGTGTGTTTTAATGAAAACAGATGCCATTATTTTAAGCAATATATCATACATTAAAATGCGTTTTACTCGAAATGTGTTCTTTTGAAAATGCTCAAACGGGCCTAGCGATTGTTAAAAAGTTTTGAAAATAATTAGCTGAAATTTTTCGTTTACGTTCTATATAATAGTAGAAGTGTTTTAACCTATTAGATTTAGCAATCACTGTTTTATTACAAAATTTGCATTCTATATCTTAATATAATCACCGTTTTTCATATAAATAACTAAGATAAGTGCTATAGTTTTTGTAAAAATTAAAATATCTCTTATCCTGAAGGCCGTTTCAAAAATGAATTACATAGCAACACATCAGAATTGAAAATTGTTCATAAACTTTTGGCACAGAATGAGCCGCGTTTATGTTATTTTTCGTAAATTTTTAGCCATTTTATAATAATAATTTCTTTTACTCTTCTTTATTTTAGCATATTTTTCTTAAAATGTACTAAGCAAATCTAAAAACACAAACAACACAAAAAAATCCCTTTTTCCATTTTTCAAAAAAAAAAAAAAAAATTGTCGCAAGTTACTTAAGTAATAGACCATAAACAATCGACCCTAAAATGAGCTAAGGAACTCATTATACAAGTAAATTCTCAAGCAATCATTGTAAAGTATTAAGGTTAAATATAAAGCAAATTTAGGTTCTGAAGTTGTTTTTCTCCCTATAACACCAAATGTATAAGAAAGCAGTAATTGTCTTTAGGAATATGTTTTTATGTAAGTTTGTATACTTCTCATATACCGATAAAATAACATTTTTATTTTAAAGGCTATATAACAGTACACAGTTCTTACAAAATGTTCTAAATTCACGACGGTCACATGATAAATGCAATCACGTGTTCTTCATTGAATTCGAAACTGGTGTTAGACGTTTTGCTCTACTTCTTGTAAAATTTTTAAAAGAAAATTTAGAAATATCAAAATAGATGTCTTGTAAATGTGGGTGTAACATTGTTGTTTAGTATGAAAATGCAACAAAAATATAATAAATGGTTCATGTTATGTATTATTGTTAATACTAATTTCTATATATCTCTGTATGTATAAAATTGTTTTCGGTGGTGCTGTAAAATTGCATTATGGTTGCAAACTTGGTCGCCAAATTGGTAGCCAAAATGATGCAATTTTATACATAAGGTATAGTTAGTAAAAATGGGTCATAAGAAGTTGAATTAGTGCCATTTAGAGCTAAGGCACTACATTTCAGCAAAGAGTATGAACTGTTGCGCAATTTGTATAGTGGGCGTTAAGGTGGACAGGAAATACCTCCTTCTCCTAGGTATTTTTGAAAAAAGTCAGATCGTCAAAATTTATTTAAAAGCCAGAAAGATATTTTTTTTAAAAAAAATAAAAATTTATTTGCCTCTTTATGCTCCACATTGCATAGTATGAGGCTTACAGACGTAAGTGGTAACAACATAATAAAATAATAAAAAAACATGATTAAGGAGAAAAAAAAACATAATTAAGGGAAAAATATAAAAGAGACAAATCTAATTAAAGGAAGGGAGGAAATACACAAATATAAAGAAAGGAAGGTATCTGTAAAATTTTAAAATCTATACAGTAAACAAATTTTCTCAAGACATTAAGGCTTTCAGAACAATTGACAAACAAAGACAAAATGGTGCCCCAAGCGTTTCAACTCCTTTTTAAAATTTTCTCTTTTACAACAATGTAGATTACAATACAACAAGACATTTTCCGTGGTTTCAGCGTCCAGACCACAAGAACAAATATAAATTAAGTTAAACCTAGATAAATAGCTCTTAAAATTACCATGTCCTGTTAGAATCTGGATAACTTAAAATCAGTAACAAGTTTCTTACATTTTAGCCGCTGATAAATGGTCGAAAAAACATTTTAGTCCACAAAGCTTTAGTTGAGGCCAAGAATTTGGAGTTCCAGTCGGAAACAGTTCTTTTCGAAATAAAAAAAAATATTACCCCCTCCTCCATATTTGTGGTTTACTAAAGCATTGTGCACCTAACAGAAAACACCCTTTTTAGGTCAAGAATATGAATCACCCCCAGGCCAACACCCTTATTACCATTCTCCAATTTCACACCTCACCACTCCCACTCAAACAAATTTCCACATCACCAATCCACCCGCAAAATAACCCCAACTGCATGCAGAAGACGACTCTAAGAAAACGAACCACCCCCGTTCCAGAGCTGCCTTTCTATCGCCCCAACATCGAGCGATAAAGACCGGACGACATACGATCTAATGAAGGCGACATATGCTTGGTACATAACGCTGATAGTGGAAGGCATATACACACACATTCTTAAACGCCCCTTCCCAAATCGTCTGTGTAGAACGCAGTAGGTGTGGTGTGTGCTGATAAGGTCCTCTTCCTCCCTCACACCATGGAGGGATTGAGAATATGGGAGATATAATTTTAGGGGATGTTCCAGGTTGTTTAGGGGAGGGTGTGTACGTGTGTATATTAGGGGCACGCGTGGTTTCTGAAGGTGTTGATGGGGTCTAGTAGATGTGGGAGATGTTTGCGAAACAGTGGAGCGGGGTGCGTTGTGTTTCTTTTGTTCGAAACAGACGATTAATTTTGTAAGGAATTTTCTGGCTATATAGAGATAATGGAGAGAGGAGGTTCAAAAGAGAGTAAATCTCTTTTCATTTCAAGAAGATTTGATATTAGGTTTAAATATATAGAATTCTCCATCTGATGTGCTGACTGCTTAGTCGTTTTTCTGCTTGCGATTATATTAGTTATACTATTAATAACTCATAATTTATTCCTGAATATAATCCTGATGAAAAGTCCTAAAACTAACACGATTATACATTCACGGATCCAATTTTGGAAGTTGAATTGGGTTGTTTTAGATTTGAATTCATATAAAGTAATGATAGTTTAAGAAACTAAGAAAACACGCTTTTATAGTTGATCGAACTAAGAAATTGCTGATGCATCCTCCCCTTTCTCACATAAAGAACACTTTTTTTTTGTTCGTTGCATTTGTACTAAACATGAGAGTTTCGCTTAGGGTTCAAACAGTCTTTTAATCACCAAATCTGGAAATGGGATCTGGAATTAGTCGCCAGACCTGGAAATAGGAAATCATTCATCCTGATGATCCTGATCAGGACAATAAAACAAAATTATTAAACTATTATATTGTCATCGGTCCTTGATAAGTGTGCAAAAATTTGAATTAATCTGACCTTTAAAGTGGGTAAAAATCAAGTTCTAAGATCCCATTACATACTGATGAAGCTACTAAAAGCGTGTTAAAAATTGTGTTTATATCCTGTTGAATGATTACAGCAAGAAGTATAATAGCGGCATTAATGACCACTCAAATATTTCAGATGATTAAATATCCACCGCACGAACTTCTTTTGACGCTCACGCACGTAAATGTAATTTTTGTTTGCATTTTGTAGGTTTATATTCCATTCCAAAATTGACTGAATTCAATAACTAGTTTTAGTACAAATCAACGAACAGTAGATCGAAACATAAATTAGAAAATTGTTCGGAAAGAGAAAAAAAAAGGCTTTTAAGTCAATTTCTACTTTGAATGAATGAAAATAGAAAGTATTTATTACTGATTGAAAATCTAAACAAATATATATATAGGGAGAGAGTGAACTTATAGTAGGAATTGAAAAAGAGCATGATTTGTCTGCATTGTGTTACAATGCACACCGGTTTTTGGCTAGTTGGCTGAAAAACCGGTTTTCGAAGCCAACTTTTGTCTTTGTTTTAACAGTTACATTGCTACAACTATGGAGAAGTATATAAGTAGGCGTCGAAAACCGGTAATTAATTTATATAATAAATTAATATATGAAAAACTCTTGTATTAACATCAAGTGAATTTATTTGAACTTGATTGGATGAATAGAAAGTATTTTATTAACGATTGAAAATTTGAACAAGATATATAAATATATATATATATATATATTAATATATATATATATTAATATATAAATATATATATAGGGAGAGAGTGATCTAATAGTAGGAATTGAATAAATATTTTTATATATAGGAAGAGAGTGAGCTAATAGAATAGGAATTGAAAAAGACATTAATAAAGCATTGCATTTGTATTCTGGATCTTTTGGTTTTTATTGCGAAATCCGTAACAATACAGTAAGATTCTATCAACAGAAAAAACTACTGCTATCTTGAGACCCTAACAGAAAGTTAGGAATAACTATAATTATATTCATCACATTACAATTAACTTAGTAAATTAGAACGCAAAATATTCATCGAGATACCTTCATTATGTAGATTATTACTTTTTACTGAAAGAAAAGAAGAAATTTCTCACACATATTCCATCCATTGATATTCTGATGGAAAATTTCTCCCAACATTCAAGTAATTTCTTTCCCTCAGCAACAAGTAGATATAAAAAAAAGAAATACTTTGAAGGCAGTGAGCGAAAGCATCTGTTGGAAAGCCGTCCGAAAACAACTGCTTCCATAATGAAGTTATGGAATAGTAGATTAGAATAAAGGATATAATTATCATTATTGATTGCAAAATGTGGGGGAGTTGTAATTATCGGCACAAAATGAGATAGAAAACGAAAAAGGGCGATATTTACAATGCAAATCAGCATTTCGTATGTCCTTTGCATTGAATGTTGTGGAGTCGTTGTTAAGATATTGTAAGTTATGAGTCGAAATGTTTTAAAAGCTAATGACTTTTAATGGTCTGTATGATATTTAAACGGTTTGTTATTGTCAGGTTTTGAAAGAAGTTTTTGATGTTCAGTTTCATAGCATAGAATTGGAGTTTGAAACTTTGTCTACTTTCGCTAGAGTCAGCAAAATCTGTTCATCAAATCAAAGCAGTAAAACAGATCGATGAGCTTATATTAGAGCTTCTTTAAGGCTGTACGATGTCAGATGTTACGAGCTTTGTGTAAAGAATATTTAAAATAGTGGAAATAATTTATATCTGGATGTGTATTAAGTTAACATTATACTTTCTGTTGTAATTATTTTATGTTAGAATTATAATATTAGCAAGCACCGCAGTTCCTTATATTATAATAGCAGTTCATTAGAAACTTGGAGATAGAGCTATGTTTGTGGTCATTTTTGGCAACTAGGCGAGTCTATTTTTGGCTAAGAGACAGAAAGGGAGGACTAAAAGACAGAAAGAGACTAAGAGACAGAGGGAAAGAGTAAATAGAGAGAGAGTGACTTAGAAAAAGAATAAGAGAGACACTGAGAGGGTGGATAAGAGAGGGACTGAGAGGAGAATGAGAGGAGAGAGACTAAGACAGAGACTAAAAGAGAGACAGATATAGAATGAGAAGGAGTTCGTGTGAAAGAGAGAAATTTTACCCTATATATAAATATAAAATCTCAGCACAGACATAATGTGAAATTTAAAAAGTCAGCTCAGACTTAATTTTATTTGGATTAAAACTTACAATGTTTTAAATACAATTTGTTTTAGATAGGTAGAGAAGTTGGGATTTAAGTCTTTTTAGAGCAACTAAGGATGATCCTCGTAATAAGGTCAACCGCTTTCAAATGACACCTGACTTAGTTCCTCCCTCTCCTAACTTTGACGCCACATGAGGATTTTAGAAAACAGTTGGATTTAAAATGTATCAGTTCCTCTTCGTATTCCACAAGACGGATCTTTAATGGAAGCAGCACTTGAAAATCATCGACCGTCGAATACAACAGATTTTTGTTACAATTGATAAAAGTATCAAAGAAAGAGACTTAAATATACCAACCCACGCTTTACCAGTATCAATATACTTCTTTCAAATGTAATGATTGTGACTGAGTAATTGCTTATAAAAATGTTTCCCTCAGAACTATTGAGGACGTACCTGATAATTTGTGATGAGGACAACATCCGAACTTCTGCTCTAAGATAAAATGAAAATTTTGAACCCGAAAAGATTTCACATTTACCATTATTTACGGTGGGTCTTTAGTGTGGTAACAAGACTCCAACCAAAGTCTCAGCAAAAACAACACCGATCTCGAGTTCGTAACAAAGCCATTCGGCAACCACATCTATTTCCTGAATTTAAAAATAAATTTATTTGCCTTGCAAAATGAAGGGATTCTAATTTTGTTCTAAATTTACTCGTATAAACCATCCTTGAACTATTTTCAACCGTGATAAAACCATATTTTATTTGGTGGAACTTATACCGAAACTTATTTCATTTTGGGAAATATTGCAATATCGAAAGAAGGATTTCGTGCAGCAAGATAAAGCAATCTTGAAAGAAAAAAAAAAGAAGTTTTCTGCAATCATTACGGTAATTATATTTCTCTAGGATCCGAATAAAATCGGAAGGATGTGCATCATATTTCCAATACAAGTGTTCCGGATACAATGTCACGAGATTTCCTTATTAGACCTCATTAAGTGAATGATCCGGAGATCCAGCTTCCGGCAGTTTCGATCACAAATCTATTTCATCAAAACACGCACAATGCGAGTGCATTTCTTTCGTATCTGATGCGTTTTGTCGTTTGTGTTCATATACCTAGAAATGAAGAAGTGTCTTTATATATAAGTGATATATGGTTATTGTAAGAAAATTACTTTTATGATACATATGTGATAGAAAAACAAATGCCTAGCTCTTATTCGCTTTCTCTGTCTTTCTCACTGTTCCTCTTTTTGTCCTTCCCCTTTTTCTTTTCTCGCTCTTTCTTCCTCTTCCTCTCTTCCATTACTCTCTCTCTCTTCCTCTATCTTAATTAAATTTAATAAACGAAAAAACTTTTTTCTTTGTTGACTTAGTAGGAACTGACTATTTTTAAAAAATATTACTGGTTTTCTGTTGTATTCTCAAGCAAACAATACATACAAGTGCAATGCAATATTTTGAGAGGAAACACTCCGCTTATTCTTTTTTAGTACCATTTTCGATAACCCGGCACTTTCACAAATTCGGCCACCCTTCGGTCCACATTAGGCTTAGTTCTCGGGACACTACTGTATTTACCTTTGCTCTAGGAATATTGCGAAATTTAATTTATTTTTACTTCAAATTTGAAACTTTCTTCTTCAATGTATTTTTTTTATCTTACATTAAGATAAGAAATTATCAGTAATAATTTAAAAAATGCTCTAATCCGGGAGAAGGCGCGCACTCGATACTAACGCTAGTGATCGCGCGGGTCACTGAGTCATCCCAATCCTTTTCATAATTTTTATTGTACACGATAAAAATCGTAACGCCAGTGAATGACTTAATTAGGAGAAAGTATACTTTCCTACTTTTAAGGGTTTTTAAATTTTTCTTTGATAATTTGAGAAAAATCTAATCAAACTGAACTAAAATGTTTCAAATGTACGAGACTTTAATAAAGGACACAAATCACAGATACTTATCACTTTCCTTACAGGAATGATATATTTTTGCAGTCAAAACTATCTTATTTTTTCAAGTTGTAGTTTTATTACAAGCTTTTATTTAACTTACAATGTATGTATGTATGTATGTATGTATGTATGTATGTAATTTGTTCGGGTGGAATCTTGCAACTCAATTTTGAAGCTGATATCTTCATCCTATTGAGCTGAAATTTTGTATACACGTTTAGTTTGGATGACAATGCATGTTTTGACCATTTATATTCCGATATTGCAATTAATTAAGAATATATTAATTAAAAACCTTAAAAACCATTAACATTATTACAACAATGCCGACCAACTTTGATATGTCTGCATTGTTGTAATAATGTTATTGTTACAACAATGACAAAAGTTGGCGTCGAAAATCGGTTTTCAGCCAAACTGGAATTTCATAACGTTGAGCTATTGACTGTATTAATTATTTGTCTAAAAAATAATTACTTTTCTACAACGTAAAAATAATCTAATTTCTACAACGTATGCAATTTTTAATTACAAATTTCTATCTATTTTCTTGGATTTAAATTCAAAACAAAAAAGTAGAGCTATTTTTCAAGTAGATTGGTACATTGTATTTCTTTCTCAACGCTGCCAAGTTAAACTGAGATGGAGTATTGTGGAAATTCTTTAAAAAATTTATCTTACTTTAATCTATGAAACTCAGACAAAAAATAATTACAGAATCGGAGAGATCATTTATTTTGTCCAGATACGGTATAATGTTTTTTACAAAAGAAAAACATTTGTATTTCTTACAGTTTTTTTTAAATTACTCAAAATTGATGCGTTTTTTATAAAAATAATGTCTAAATTGTTGCGCATGAATTTTTTTTGTTTAAATGAATCGACATTCCGTACCCAAATAGCTGATGCTTGGCTCTTTTAGAATCAGTCATTTAAAAAATAAAATGCCGAAAAAACCCTTTTTTACGATTTTCAAAAAATACTCAAAAATTTAACTTAACATTTAATAACTTCGTCATTTACGAAGATAATCTCATAAAAAAAAAATTTCGTGTGTAGAACAATATTGTCCAAGATCTGTACGAAGATTGAAAAATTTGCTTAAAAATTATGGATTTAAAAAAAATTGTGTTTTTCGTCGAGTACCCTTTTTGTGAGAACTCATTTAGCTAGACTGTTCGAAAATAACTGGCAAACCACATAGCAACAATGATGCGGTGAATGAGATGAACAGACTGAGAAACCTATCCAGTGATAACTAAAAAGTAAAAAATAAATTAGAAGTAAAAAAACCTTTTTAAAAACAAGCTTTTATTTAAATGCGCTAAAAAGAATAAAATAAACTTTTTCTGTAAAACTTTTTTTACTATCAACTGATAACGTCATTACACAATTTATATGATATAAAAGCTTGTCGCGGGATTTACCTCTGCAGATAAACAAGTAAATTGATCTGATTGATTTTAGTTTGTAAAAATTTCAAACTAAGTAAATAAGAGTACTTTAATCTCGCGAAGAGCTTTTATATCATAGAAATTGTGTAATGACGTTATCAGTTGATAGTAAAAAAAGTTTTACAGAAAAAGTTTATTTTATTCTTTTTAGCGCATTTAAATAAAAGCTTGTTTTTAAAAAGGTTTTTTTACTTCTAATTTATTGTCTATTGATTCTAGATAAATAGCACGTTGAACTTTTTCTCGTTTGTATCTTTTTGATAGGACGCAGTTGTGCGTCTTATAGCTTCATATCTTTCTTGGCGGAGTTTTTTTAGATAGTATTTGAAAATTTTCTTTCAATTCAAATGTTTCATGTTCATCGCTTTTCTCAAATTTACTTTCTCTATCATTATTTCATCTTCCTTACTTGCTCAGTTTTGACTTCATCCAATAAAAATCACACAAATGCCCTTTTTCTTTTATATTCTGATCATTTATATTTATAAACTATAATGAGCTGCACAACACAGTAATCAAAACCATCAATTCGTTCTCAGGTGAAAAATGTAGCCTGTTTACAGAAAATATTTTGGAACAAAAGTTGTCACGCTTGGAACTCAGTCAAAACAAGTATCTTAAGATTGTAAAAAAAAAATAAAAAAAACGTTTGCCCCTCCCAAAACAAAAGAGGAAGATATGTGACAAATACATTTTGTTCTAATGAAGACTGTCATATAGGAGGATACTGACAAGGTCATGGGTAAAAAATTAACAGTTTTCCCAGAATCAAAGATTTCGTGAGCCTGGGGGAACTCTGTGTCCCACGCGACCACTGCCGGGTTAAAAAAAATTATTAAAAAAAAAAAAGCTAGGGATACAGTTTTCAGAATAATACATTTTAAAAGAGTTCACGAGTCGAAAGAAAAACATCGAAAGCCACTGTTCCAGGGCATAAAAAGGCACTCAAGTAAAAAAAAAAACAATCCCATCCAACTATTATATTCTTTTATTCCAAAATCCCGAAAATCTCTCTAAATCCTGTTCCTGCCTCCCACGCAAAAAACATCTTACAAATTTCTGTGATTTCCCAGCAAACTCTCCTAGTAAGCAATAAATAATTCTCACCCCTCAGTTAAAACGCATGCCACCCACTCAATCTACCTCACAAAGGAATATGATCATATTCAACGAGGGGTGAGTAGAAAGGGTGGGTTCGGTCCCCTTCCCCAGAAACCGCTGACTCAGATGCACTTTATTCCTCCTATAATAGCCCTAACATAGATATACGCAGTAACCGTGATAAAAATTCCACGAGCAATCTATAGAATGAATGCTGGCTGTGGTAGATAGGTTTGGGCTCTGAGATATTACTAAGAGGTTCTTCTATCAGTGGGAGGTATTGCTGAGTATCATAGAAGCGGGAATAATAGGTGTAAAATGATTTGCTTTGTGTTGGAAATTGGGAATAGAAATGCTCTGGTGTAAGATATGGAGGTTTTTGGTGGGTGTTACATAATTCAGGGGTGTAATTGAATGCTTTTGTTATGTTTGTATGGGAAAGCGATTGATGTTTATGGGGAGGCTTGTGGTATTGCAAGATTATTAAGGTTGCTGTTGATGCGTAGAATAAGTGCTTGGGGAGAGGTTTTTAATGTTCATTTATTTTAAGAGAGCGGCTAGAAAATTGTATGAAATATATAAAGGTGCCTCGAGGTATGATAATTTTTGTTTAGAGCATAAAAAAATCTAAAGAAACTGATTATGAAATATTTTTAAGGAGTATGAGCTAAAATCAAAGAAAATGTTTGTGAAATCACGTCCGTCAAAAATTTTTTAAAACGAGTTAAATAAAATAATTTTTGAAAAAAGATTATCAAAGTAAGTTTTTAAAAAAGAAATCTATTTATAAATAAAAATTAGAAGCGCACACAAGGGAGGGGGGGGGGGAGGTCCTCGGGTCCGGACCCCCCCCCCAAAGCCCATGATTTTTTTTTCGATTGATTATAATACTATGTATATAGTACGTAAACTTTAATTAAGTATTTGCTATTAATAATTAATTTTATTAATTAATGCTAATTATTCATTCAATTAATCAATTTTTACTGTTTTTTGTCCCCGAAAATTGACAAAAACAAAAGAATATGTTTGGCGGAATATTGGATCATGATATGAGAATAGTGGACTTTCGACTCTGAACCCCCCCCCTTTAAAAAATTCATGTGTGCGCTACTGTTATATATATTTTTCTTAATCTTATTATTATTAAAAAAATTAAAAATTGGTATAAATTAACTTTTAGCTCAAGGGCCGAGTAGTAGCGTATCGCACTTCCACACTACAGGTCCGGGGTTTTATTCCCGGGATGGGCAAAGTCGACTGAGTCTTTGATCTCTTCAGTAGATCGATAAATAAGTATCAAGCTGGCTTGGAGACTAAATAATGGGAAACTTCACTCCATGCTGAGCACCTGACCGGAACATCTGCTCTTGCACCTCAGTGCTCAAGTTCATGTATACTGAGATGGGCACAGTAGGTCTTGGCCCTCATTGGCTGTTGCTCCACTGAGTTTAGTTTATCAATTACCCTTAATGAATATCCGCTTACTTAAAAAGAGTCTACAAGCAGGGACGTTCTAAAGCACGGGTCCAATGCCTCGGCCTTGAGGAGGACTCATCTTTTCAACTCAGTGTCAAAAATGACATGATCCGAATAATTTTAATCATCAAATGTTATTCCCGGACATATTTTCCGAAAAACTGGGAACTTCGTACATGCCAACTGGTATCTACGAATTTAAAATGTATGAAAATATAGTGTAAATTTTGCGAATTTAAAACATGGAAAACGAATTTTCTAATAAAACAATTTTGTTTTGGTCTGCTTTTGTTGAACTTAACATGCATAAAGTAATATCTTTAGACATCTTGAGGTTCTGGGCCCATATGAAAAAGTATGCCCCATCTGTGGCACTTTTAAGTGAACAGTATGCTTTGTCAAACTTTTACAAACAATAATACGTACCAAATAAATATGCATGACTCACAATCCAACAAACCAACTCGACAGATTGCCACTTTTCGGTTAAATTAGTAATGATATTGTATGAAGAAAACGGACACTATACACACGAATTCTACACGGATAACTCTACACACGGAAAATGTATTTGACATAATAGAGCAATTTTTCCACTGTTGCCAGTCTATATTTCCTTTTTTTGTAGCAAATCTCCGGGAATAACATTGGACAATTAAAATTATTCAGATCATGGTCTTATTTAGATCGAGACCCTGGAGCAGTTGACCTATATCTTACGACGTCTCTACGTGGTCATGACCAAATTCGATAAAAGAGTTGAAGAGGGGGCCTACTCTTTCACAGGAGCCCAGGCCTCAAGGAATCTTAAGGCGACATTATCTGTGAGCAGGAATTATGGATTTAACCATTGTCTCGATATATAGATCAAAAAGATAAATTGCTATAAAAATTTTATACATACATCTCATATGTATTAATATATCAATAGCTCATATAGTGGAACCATTGAAAAAAAAGCATGCAAAGGATGAAAAAAAAGAGAAAAATAATAAATTAAAAGTAAAAAAACTTTTTAAAAACAAGCTTTTATTTAAACGCGCTAAAAGAATAAATAATTTTTCTTAAAATTTTTTTACTATTAACTTATAACGTCATTACACAATTTATATGATATAAAAGCTTGTCGCAAGATTAAAGCACTCTTATTTACTTCTATAATACTCCATCTCAGTTTAACTTGGCAGCGTTGAGAAAGGTATACAATGTACCAATCTACTTGAAAAATAGCTCTACTTTTTTTTGTTTTGAATTTAAATCGAAGAAAATAGATAGAAATTTCTAAACAAATTGCATACGTTGCAGAAATTAGATTTTTACGTTGTAGAAATGTAATTATTTTTTAGACAAAGTTAATTAATACAGTCAATAGCGCAACGTTATGAAATTCCAGTTTGGCTGAAAACCGATTTTCGACGCCAACTTTTGTCATTGTTGTAACAATAAAATTATTACAACAATGCAGATATATCCAAGTTGGCGCCCAAAACTAGTTTAAAGTTTTTAATTAATATCTTTTTAATTAATTGCAATATCGGAATATAAATGGTGAAAACATGGATTGTCATCCAAACTAAACGCGTATACAAAATTTCAGCTCCATGGGAGGAATATATCAGCTTCAAAATTGAGTTGCAAGATTCCACCCGAACAAATTACATACATACATATATACATACATTGTAAGTTAAATAAAAGCTTTTAAAAAAAGCAAGAATTGTATTTTTCAAGCACTGAAGTGTACATTTTAATTTTTTTCCCTACACATAATTTAAATTTGTAATATTCCTGAGCACACAAACTTATATTATTTACCTTACCTGTGTACATTCTATATTCAATATGACAAAGAATAAATGAAGGCAAATATAAAAAGAGATTTGTAACTGCCGATTTTAACTATTTAATACTTTTAATTTAAATCTTGGTTGTTGAAAACAGAACAAATTCATTCCTTTTCTGCAACAAGGGGAAAACAAATCC
>BMAO01026950.1:0-38485 GCA_019973975.1 Trichonephila clavata
CGGACGTTTTTAGGCAAATTATGAAATATGAGATTTATTACATACTTTGCCTAGGCATTGTGTAGAATGCCTAGGCATTGTATAGAATGCTTAAAGCTATTTAGGCAAAGCATGAAAAAAGGTCATGATAAGGAAATTATATCAATGACTTAGATTCCTAAAAGTACAAATGTTACTCTGACAAAATAATGAGACTGACATTAAAAAAAAATTATTGCTAAATTGTGATTTCGCATATATTTGTACTGGAATTCCTTCAGTAGTTCCAAGTTGATAGAAACCATCCTATTTCTCACTCATTACAAGTGCCAATATATTGGCATTCAGAAAAAAAATCAAAGTTTTGTACTAAAAATACCTTTTTTTTAAAAATAATTTTCTGCTTTTTCTGGCAAGTTTCACGTAGGTTGATGTACAGTTCAATCTCATAACGAGTAACATTTTTGTATTTGGTTGAAAGTTCTTTCAGAGTTCTATCCCATCCCCAGAATCCGGAATTTAGTTTTGCTTTTGGCAAATTAAATTCCTAAAACAAGTTCACATCATCATACTAGGTGTTGAAATTACCGTTAGCAATCGGTATCACATACAGGGTGCCGCACTAAAAAGGGATACCAGCACCTGGGGAATGTATTAGGTCTGAAAATGGTAAAAATATCAATCTGCAGCTCCATTGGGGGGAAAAAGAATCTGTGACCGTGTAGCAGTTCTTCCAAACTGTTTTCTCTTCTCGGATATTTCAGCGTTTGATAATTTTACGGCAGCCCACTGAGGGTGGGACGTTGATTATTTATATTTTAAATTGCTTTGATTTTATTATTTAATTGTATTTAAACATGCCTTCAGAGTAAAATTCAGGGGCACCAAAAATTAGTTATAAAATGATTATATGATTTTCCAAGGAAAGTCACACAGACACCCCAGTAAATATAATGGAAATAATTTAATGCTCTTTGAGTGGCCTGATACCCCAAAGGGTATCAGGGCACTAAGGGTTGGGGGCCACTGTTTTATGGTACTGGCGCCTTCTTTAACAGTTTAAATGAGTTTATTTTTACTTTCCGCAGACATCACATCATAGCTATTCAGCATTAAATAGTCCATGGGTTCCTTCTTAGTAGGCATTTTAGCATTTTTATATCAGTTATTAAATTCTAGTAAGTATTTTCAGTTTAAAAAAAAAAAAACTTTTTTTTTGGAGCATCAACTCGAATTTTGGGCATTTAGCCGTTGAATAGTTGTTTTATGTCTATGATCCATGGGTCGGCAAACATTTAGCTGTTGCCTGTCAAACCAATCTACCAAAATGATTCATCGAACCACACAGTAGAGCATTTGTGAAACATTTCAAAAATTAACAAATTTGTTGAGTAGTGCAAAGTGCAACTGAGAATTGTACCACTTGCCAAATATGGCACGTGTGACATAGGTTGCCAACCCCTGCTATAGACCAATGCACCTTCTCTAACATTATAGCTTGCTCCTCCATTTTCAGGTGGCACAGGAAAAAACCATTTTTTGTTGAACAAGTTTAAGTAAAATTGAGTATTTTGACATTTCCGAGCAAACATCAATGTACAACTAACAGATTCTGAGCCTGAGACACGCGTTACAAGTTTTATGTCTTGCCAATTGACAATATTCGAAATGAATCTGAGATGTATTTCATACTTTGGCGGTTTCTCATTAGGCATTCTATAGAATGCCTAGGCAATGTGTGAAATAGGAATCATGTCATACATTAACGGCTAGATTTAGGCATTGTATAGAATGCCTAGGCATTCTATAGAATGCCCGATTTCATACTTTGCCGGTAACATATACACATACTTATTTTTTCCTAAAACAGCTCATCTTCTTCCAGACTGTTGCAATTGACGAACTTACTAACAAAAATAACGAAACAAGACAATACGCTTTGAATTTTGAGAGATATTTTTCAAATTAATTTTAGAATACAATTTCTAAAATCTATTTAAAAAATGTAAATGTATGTCCAAATAAAAGTTAATTGAAAACTAACTGACAAAAACTAGGACTAACTATAATTGGTTTATAAATAAGTTGTATATTACAGAAATTTAATCAAGTACTAATCGAGATCCATGGTAATTTAAGTAACAATTTTCCTTTCTTGAATAATAGTTCAAATATTAAACAAAATTACCAAGAAAAAATCAGCCAATCAACCAGCCATTTGATTCAAAGCCATTAGATAGTTTATAAGCTTAGGAATGGTATTATGCAATAACTCTTGAAAAGTAAATTTGTAAATTAATTTCATTGCATTTATCTGAAATTGTCATTTTTATTAAGTTAACCGATTTTTAGGACAGAAAAAAATCTATGTATTCATTTGAGTTTCAGGTGCAGTTTGCTGTGCCAAAATTAATAATATATGCATTTCAAACTGAGGGATAAAAATCCAAAAACTAAGAAAAAACCATTGTTGAGTTATAAAATTTTAGCAATGGATTTGTGACAAGGTAAACTATTTCCCTTATTTAAATATCATAAACATTTGTTAATGAAGCCGCGAGAAGAACCAATTCAAATATAAAATGATAGTTCACGCGTTTTCAATCTAGTCGGATAACTTAACAACCATTGTAACCACTAGAATTTTGAATACAACCATGGAAATGTGCATCAGTGAGGCATACAGGTAACGGATACCTGTTTATAGGATGAAATTTTATGCCGATGTAGCGGAGCGATGCACGTAAAATCTGTCGAGAGCTGAAACGTCCTCCGGTTGGGGTGGGGTGGTAGTTAGGAGAGGGGGTGCCAGCTCAAGTGTCGTCCATGACCATGGTTCCACTTGACCATGGTTCAAAATTACGCGGACCGTCCCCAAAAGCCCTCGTGTAGCTGAACAGTGGGACGTTAATATTCACTCACTCACTCACTCCCCGCACAATGTATTTTACAATTAATTTAACTATACTAAATTAAGAATAAGTTTAATAATTACAAGTGACCTCATGGACTTGTCATACATAAAATTATATTAAAAAAAATTATGACTTATATTGATAATTTATACGGTTTATATTCAATCCCTTTACTGTCGAATTAAGCAAATTCTCTGAAAGAAGCAAATCCTTTGCAAACACTGTTAGTGTCCTTCTATTGCATTCGAAAGAAATCGGAATTATTTTATGGATAGCTGTTCACAGAAAAGATTGTACTTCGGAAAGACGTATATATACGTTCGGGGCAATTAACGCTTTGACCGAGTGAGACGCTTAATACGCCGGTGAGACTTAAGAGGTTAAAGTCTTACTGTAGCTTTTTCTTCGAAGTATAGTATCCTTGAATTCAATACATTGTTATTGTATGGAGGGGGACGCAATGAAAACTATGATTGAATATTGGGTCGCGAACATTGAAAGTTTGAGAAGCACTCTCTTAAAGGCATTCTTGACCGACTTCAACTCATTACGTCCAATCTCAACGATAAATAACGTTCTTTGTTTAACTTGTACAACGTCTTCTTCATTTTAGAATATTTTTCCATTTAGTGTATAAATATTAACATAAACGCCTTAAACTTTGAAATGAGGTCTAATAATGGGAGGTCCATGGAAAAATTAAATGATATGTATGCGTTCGAAATTATACGCTTAGTACCAACGAGTTTTATCTAGTAGATAGTTCGCTGCGTTTTTAATAGAAACACTCAAGAAATGATACCAAAAATTGATTTAATTTCCTTCAAGGTTTTCAAATAAATAAAATACATTTGAAAAGTCAATTTTTCATATCTAATACCCAAAGAAAACTAGCTTGTAAAATATATCGTTTATATTGAAAATAAATCAGGCTTATCCATGTTCAAAGATTAGGACCTCAATTCTTGCTATAGAGCTATTCGATTCTAACTGCATCAAAGACACACAAAAAAGATAAAGCAGCTCTTATGGTTTACTTAAAGCTACCTTTATAGAGATCAAGTTGTATTCTAGTTATTGTGAAGAAATTACTGACTTCAGGATCATTCGAACAGACTAAATGGTTCGAATAATTCAAAATGACCTTTCACAAGTGGGTGGAGAAGATTTCCCCATCCCCCTTTTTCCTTCTCATACTCGAACGAAAGTCTGTTATTTAATAGTTTATGTCGGCTGAAACAGATTGGATTGAAAGTTACGTATTTTTGATATATTGACAAAAATTACTAGCTTAAAGAAAACTGTACTTTGAAATGCAGGTATAGTCATTTATATATACGATATATTCTTTTTTTTTCTCAATTGGAAAAAAAAGTAAGTGCTCCTTTGAAACAATTGAACAGTATTTGTTACAATGGTACATTTATTAGATGAGGTATGTATGAACATCAAGAAAATGATGTTAAAATAAATCTGCTCTATTGGTATTTGAAACAAATAATACATTGGAATAACTCGCTGGTTATTTATATGTTATATATTCTATTTTTATATGTAAACATATATCATTTCATGAATTATTATCGAACAAAGTATATTTTACATGAAGTATATTCTTATTTTTCTGTAAATATTTATTTGAAAGTTATTTGAAAATGCTATTTTGTAGAATGTTTCTACGAAAAATTGTAAAATGAACATACTTTGGTTTGCATAAAAAAAATTGAAGTAAAGGGAAATTTATCATTCGGATCCTAATTTCAATACATAAACTGTTTTCTATTATTTCCTTCAATAAAAAAATTCAATTCATTTTTGATAAATTTATTTTTTAATTTCCTTATTTTTTTTCCTTGTGATAGAAGCATACTAATTTAAATTTAGAATTAGCAATGTTAGCACAGAATATTATTACGTATTGTGAATTACTTTATAAAAGGCTCAGAAAAATACAATCTTGGATTTTCTACCATTCACCCACATTTAATTGTTAATAAATATGATGCGTTTTTTCAAAACTGTATTCAAAACTTTAATCATTTTATATATAAATAATCCTTACGGCTCTTGCTATAAAAATATTGAAATTATTTTGCTTAAATGTTTTTTTTTAATTTATGAATAGGGTCTCTTTTTAAAAGTAAAAGAAATTGCAAATTTTTAACTTCTGTGCTTAACATTTGACAAGCAATATTTAAAATTTTAACTCTCTAAATATATATATTTATAAATTCTATTCTGAAATCCCATACTAATTTCTAATGTTAGGACGCTTCTACCACATCGTGTAATTGGAAATAGCTTAAGATTTGGAGAAAGAATATGGGATTGTTATTTGTTCGAGGATGTGTAAAAGCTATATTAATTGCTTCTATATTCTATTTACAGCACTCTACAAAAAAGTTTAACTTAGAGTAAGATTAAATCATTGATTATTAATGAGTTTAGTTACATTACTTTAGAAAGGGAAATGCTTCTGTAGGATATATTCATTAGCTGTTATATATAAAAAAGGAAATCCTTTTTTATGGATAAAAACAAATATCTCGAATAATGAACGTATATATTTACCCCAGAACTAAAACTTCTGCTTTTTCACATCAGAATGATACATTCTTGCATTACTAGCGTACATGGACCAATCAGAAAAGCCTTTGCTTGAAACCATATGATTTTAATAGCTTCCGGGTGAGCCTGCAATAAAAGGATGCAATCTCCAGAGTGACAGCGAGCTGTTTTTGTGATCGTCATGTAAACCACGCATGTTGCCTTGCTTTGTGTTACCCTTTTTGTGTTATAAAGCTTCTAAGAGTGAGAAATATACCGGAATTAACAGTTTTCGTTCAACCACATACGTAATATCAGATATTTCTTCAGAATTTTTTAGAACAATTGAAATTTTAATTGTTTCTCTGTTTTAGTTTTGGGAAATAAAAGAAAAATTGAGTTAGTACAGATGATGATGCATTCATTGTTTAGTGATAATTAGCATGTATTTCCTTAGAAGATTTTAATAACAATCTATATCTTAATTATGAAAATATAATAATATATTAATATAATTCGAACCTAACTCTTTTTAATTCTAGTTTTTTTTCTTTCTGTTTTTGTTTTTACTACACTGAATTGCAAAACTTGGTACTTCCTTTAAATGAATTCCCGCATTCATAGGAGAATTATATATATATATATATATATATACTTCCTTCACTTTATAATACTTTCACTATATTGATAAGTTATCTTAGGTTTAAAACTATTTTGTATATATATATATATATATATATATGTTAATTAGTTGCATCATGCCTCTTGCCAACGTTTGTAAAAGTAGGAGTCGCTACATATTGGCACTAGTGTTTGACTATATTTTTTAAAAGTATCTCAGCAGAAAATAATGAATTTTATATAAAAAATTTTTAAAAAAATAAGACACAGACTCTAAATAATGCATTTCCCCCCAAACATTTAAGATAAAATTTATCGGCTCTGAATATCTTAAGCTTATTAAAATCATCCAGAATGTTTAGTAACATTTTTAAGCGTATAATGAAAAAAATTGCATAGCAGTTTTATTGACATTTAAAAATAACACCTTTATTTATTTTATTAAATGCCAATTTTTTTGCAATTTTTTAAATCATTCTGGTTCTCAAACTACTTAAACCAATAATTTGTAATATTAAGCCTATTTAGTTTAAACCTATTTGTACCATTAACCTCCTTAGAACTTACCACGTGACGAGAACTTCAAAAGACATTGTTTTCTTTTAAAAATTACGGTTTAAATACTTTGAGCTATCTATGAAACCTTACCCTAAGCTTAAGTTAATGTATTTAACGATTTGTATAAATGAGAAAACGATAAACTCATTGACTTCAATATTTGTCTTACTAATTTAGAAATTTACTTTTAAATATTGTAAATAGTGTAGATAATATACACATTAAACATATTTTGCTACAAAATATTAGCAAAGGTTAGTGTTTAGTCTCGGATATTTCTCCGAACACCATCAACTGTTAAATTAAACCAACCTTTACCCTTCTAAATCCAGTACAACGAGATAATTTCCACCTTACCGACGTCCGATTTTATGTCCTGCACTCAATCACAGTCGATGCTGGCTGCATTTTCTAAATTCCCGCATAATCCATGGAGATTTTGGAAACATGCGCCTATTCTTGCGCGGGTACAGGTCTCGAATTAATTGGTGACCTTCCAATTAATGTCATTTTAATCCCACCCTCCTTTCTGTTCGAAATAATCGTTTGGCCGTTCGTTACGTGTTGGAGGAGGGTGGGGGTCGGAAAGATTTGGAAAGTTGCATCCACTCTATCAAAGATGCACCATGGCTTTTCCAGTTACACGCACAAAGGAAATTATTTACGAAAAGTTCAGAGAACAGCGGTCAGCCATAGAAAAGTTCTGCAGTGAATTTTCGCTGGAATAACCGAAGAATTTACAATTATGTTCGAACAAAGAGAGGAGGCCAGCGTAGTTTTAACCAGTTCGTTATCCATCATGCGATGTTGGTAGTTTTAATTCTATTTGTCATTCCCTATTATCATAAAGAATATTTAATAACTCGTCCCAGCGCTCGTTGCTTTAATAAACGCTGTGTTTACATAATGCCCGGACTTGTTTTAAAGAGAATATAATCAATATCTTATGAAGACTTTGAGTTCTATTGTTCCTCTGGAAATTTCTGAGTGCAGTTGTTTGGTGACCATTTTAATTTGGTTGTTAGGGCAAAAGTTTGTCCATTTAATGTATTTATAAGACATAGAAATTAACAGTAACAAGACTTACGATGTAGTAATTCGTACATGTTAATGATGTGAGCAAAGATGTTTAATTATATGTTTCCCTGTTTGCCTTTGAGTCAAAAGGGATATTTAATTAAATACTTCTTAGCAACGTTACAAAAGTGTAATAAAATTAGTATTTAAATAATAATTTTGAAAATTCGTTATTAAATTCGAAACAGCATATCTCAAAGGCATTGTTCCATTCCATTTCTAGCTCCGATGTTATGAGTTTTGTTCCGTTGGTATAACTTATTTTTAAGTGAAGGTTTATCCAACAGGAATTATGGCTCCATATTAATTGCTTTATCAAATGCACTATTTCTATTCAGAAGTTAAATATATAAAGTGCATTCTAAAATTATTCCAAAAGTAATTTTAATTGTGAAAGAAAAAAAATACTTTGCATCGTTTCAATATTTATTTAAAAGAGGTTTTAGTATTATATTTTATTTATTTTTGTCGATTTTACCTCATGGTAAGTTTCAAAACCCCCATAAAAATGTGCTAATGAGGAACTTTAAAATTATTGAAAGTTAACATTACCAAGTTAAAATACATAAATGTTGGAATTGATGTTTTATATTTTACCATTTCATTCTCTTGCATTGCATTATTTTTTACTTCAAATTTATGATTAAATTTATTTTCCAACTTTATTAAAATTTTTAATGTGTATAAGAACTTTCAAACTTTTATATATATATATAACTTTTAATAACGCATACTTTTTGAATGTATTCATTAAAGAAAAAAATAAACTCAAATATATTGTACAATATTTAGCCATTGTATAATGTTTACACCTCTTTCAAACTGCATCTCAATAAAAATCTGATAAAATTAGTTTTGACGGTTTCGTTTTGTTGTTAGTAAGGAACTTGACATGCAATATGCATCAGATTTTGTCTTCAAATAATTTATTCAATTTCTGAATGAACAACTTATAAAAAAATATATGGCACTTAGGGGAGACTTGACACTACTCTATTAAATAAGGTTTATAATAAGATTTATTTATCATACGATTTTAAATACTAAATATTTCTAATAGGTAGATTTGATTCAAGTGTATGCATTCTATATGTCTTTTCGTAAGATTGCTCAAATGTAAGAATAATCTCTATAACGGTATTTAATTCTTCTCTACCCATGGCAGCCTTCTGCCCTTCCTTTTTTTTCATTCACTAGATTCCCACTAAAACAGTAATTTACATTACTATTTAAGTAATGATAAAGCATCACATGGTTTCATCATGCATCATGATTCCCTCACAACTTAAGGTTCTCATTTTAAACATTTTGATAAAATAACCCCAGGAATTACTTAAGGGAAATGCACGAAAGAACCCAGGAAAGTTCACTTAAATGTCATAAATTTAAAATTAATATTACACACACACTAGTTGTTGCATACCTATGGGGACATACTAATATCCGAAGAATTGAAATATTTATTTCTGGAATGATTCCCAATATTTTTATTGTTTCAAACTTTTGTTAAGTTACTTGTGTAATAGAACTACCTTTTGCATCCGAGAGTTACAAATTCCCCATCCATGGTAATTGCAAAATAGAGTCTCTAATTACTGAATAAGTATTCAAAGTTGCATAAGGTTATTGAATGTTCTAATAGTGATTTACGCATCCTAAATTGAATTTATTTTTAAGGAATCCGACTACGTTTGGAATCGTAGTTTTGACATATTCTCAGAATATTTTCTGCTTGTAAAAAAATGCTTGTAATATTTATATTTTACCATCTCTATAGATTCTGAGCTAGGATTTGTTAATAATTCACCTTATTTTAAAAGTCAATATCAAACGAAGAAAAAAAGTGGTGTTTCCTATTAAAATTTCTCTAATCTGATATATTTCAATTTGAGTAAGTTCACTTCTAAATTATATATTTTAAAATTCCTAGTTCAGTCTCACAGGCGTTTTAGTTATTTATATGCAAAACATATAGGCAGGAAACATCATAGCATTTCCTCAAAAGGGAAATATTTTAAATGTATGTCTTTTTTTTTTTTTTGCCAAAAATTTACGTTAGTTATTTTATTGTTATAACATTCTTAAGCCAATTTTTTGGGTAGATTCATATTCAAATGACACTAAGAATTGCATTTGAAAACTTAAAATTCCAAATATAGTCATATATCTTAAGAATATTTATATTAATGAAATGTCATCTCTTGCTAGGGAAACAATGTTAGGTGTAACACCAATGTTGTTACTTCATTGTTGAACTATTCAGAATGTATAAGAAATTTTTTTTAAAAAAATGATGCATTTCCTGTTCTTTACAATGTTCTAACCGTATATACACCTGACAGGAAGCATTTGAATATAATATTTCGTAAAATAGTAGGTATATATACGTAATAGTCTTTAAAAGCACCTACCATATCGTATCAAAACTGTAGGAGACAGCGCAAAACAAGCTAACTTTATATTAATGCAAATAATAATGACTTCCGATTCCACTTTCATAGAACTCAAATGGAATTCTCCACATGCTTAATCTGCACCGTACACTCGCCAGAATATTCGCATATATGCCTCTTATATCAAAAAGCATATTTACCACTCTCCCTATTCACCAGGGCTTTGTGTCCCAGTAGTACCATTAGCGCACTAACAGTCAAAGGCCAGATTTAATCAGTGAAATTTTAATGGCCGGAGCAGTTTCATCCCTCAAAGGCAACAAAAGTTAGACACTCGCCGTATCACTTTGCGACCCCAAGGGTAATGCGATATATAATTACAGCTTTCAGCGGTTTCTGCTTTATCGAATTTACACTGGAATTGTGTATACGCTCGGGCTATGGCTATTAAACCTAATGCATATGATACCAGGAAGGAAGTCAATTTCGGAAAACTCTGCATGCTATGAAATGCATTTCGAGCTATATTTTCGATGTCTTGTTCTGTTAAGGACTCTCTGTCTGAAAGCAGATGAAGGATTATGGAGAGTCTAATAGCTTATTTGTATAATAGGGACGTAGTTTTCGGTTCGGATTGTCTATGGAGTGATTGAGTGGAGTTTTGAATGCTAGTATGGGTAATTTTTAGATGATAAAGATGGTATTGTTCCGATAAGGATCGTTTTCTAAGGCTTAGTTGCGGTTCGTAAATTTGCATTTAGCTTTGAACTCATTCATCTGATGCTCTGTAAATTTGGTGAGTTCCATAGTATATTGTGAATGGATCTCAGTATGTTTAAGCTTATAATAATGTTTGAATTTGAGAAGTCGCAAATAAATAAAAGGACTAAATTTGTATTTTCCAAATGTCATACACTCACATATATTTATAGTAAAGAATGGGGTAAGTGGATTTTGCACGTTATTTCACTATTTTCTATTTGATAAGGAAGACTATTTTTTAATGCTTATCTATTTATTAAATGCATAAATGTAAATACAATTGGACCTTAACGAAGTCGATAAATACCGAAAAAAAGTTTCGTTTCGTGGAAAATTCGTCAAAAAGATGTTCATTTTCAGACTGTATTACGTTCTTGGTTTCAGTACGAAGTTCGTAAAATAAAGGTTCGTAAAATGGAGGTTCGACTGTATTTGTAAAAAAAAATGAAACGATAATATTTATATACATATATCCAATATCGCATTCACAGGTTATTTATGCTCCAACTTTACTTAAATTGACTATAATATGATATAAATTAAACACCTAACTTTGTAGTAATATTTAGTAAAATGCAAAGTCTTTTTCTAACTGCATATTGCATTGATTTAAGACATGATGAAGGAATAAGCGAGTGGATATTAACGTGGCCCTACTTAAGTACTTACTACAAAATAATTGACCGCTTAAAGAGTTAAATTTTGCTATTACCAATATGGCTGTTGTCTCCTAAACCTTCTTGCAAGGCAGAGATTAAACTTTTTGTTCTTTTAATTATGCGAACCAGATTTAATTTGAATACACAACTTGTAGACATAGTAACAGAATAAAATATTGAGAAAACCCCATAATACAATCATGTCCATAAATTAAGGATAATTCAGAATCACACAGAAATTGAACTCTAAAATAAAAATTTCACCTGTAGAATTATTACACACATCTTGAAGAAGAATTTGCAAATTACAGGAAACCAACAAATGGCGCGGATAGTACGTCACAATGACGAGAGTGTAAGAGAGGGGTAGATAAGGAATGGTGGCAAAGAAGTAAAATTGTTCACAAGCACTTTAAAATCCTTTCAGTGCAATAACCGCATAGTTATGGAAAAAATAAAGCATTTGGATGATTTTTTACGTGGTAGAATTATCGGTCGACTGGAATGTGAACGTACCCACCGAGAAGCATCCGAGAAACTTGGAATCGCCCAGAGTGTCATCTCCAGGCTTTGGCAACGATTCCAAGATGATGGTAATGTGAGTAGATGTTACAGCACAGGTCACCCCCGAGTTACAATGCCGAATGAGGACCGGTATTTGGCAGTTACTGCCAAAAGAAACAGATGGAGTACAGCATCAGCCCTTTCTTGTCAGGTCTCTTCAGCTACCGGTACGGCAGTTTTAAGGCAGACCGTGTACAGACGCTTAGGGCACATTGATCTATATGCTCGTAGGCCTGTAAGATGTGTTCCCCTTACCGCAACTCACTGTCGCCTGCGATTAACCTGGATTAGAGAGCATACGTTGTGGACACCGCAACAGTGGTCTTGTATGATGTTTTCCGACGAGTCCCGGTTTAGTTTGCAGTCTGATTCTCGCCGGACTTTCATATGGAGAGCACCAGGTACCACCAAGAGAACACCATTAAACGACACCGCTACGGTGGTGCAGGTTGGCTCGTTTGGGGAGGGATTATTCTTGGTTCCAGAACTGACCTGCATGTTCAGAATATAACGATGACAGGCCACATCTATCGGGAAGTCATTCTGGAACAACATGTACGTTTGTTTTGGAGTGCCATGGGTGCTGAATTTCTGTTTATGGATGACAACGCCCGTCCTCACCATGCAAACATTGTAGACGAATGCCTTCAATCGGAGGATATCGCCCGTATGGATTGGACAGCATACTCACCGGACTTGAATCCAATAGAGCATGTGTGGGATATGCTTGGCCGACGAATTGCAGCCCGTCAACCCCCTCCCACCTATCTACCGGAACTTCGGAGGGCATTGCTTAATGAGTGGTGTAATATTCCCCAAGATCAGATTGATAATTTGATACTCAGCATGCGTAGGCTGTGTAAGGACTGTATTGCATCGTCCGGGAGACATACTCCGTATTAACCATCATACTAACCATGTTATACTGTTTTTTGTAATTAGGTTCTTTTTTAAAATTGCTAAAGAGAGTAAAAATCGCAATTTTTATTAATTATGTCAAACATATAATATCTTTTTTGCTCTTTACCTTTTGTTTAATAAATGGACTTTACAAATAAGTCAAATTTGTTTTGCTTCTGTCTCTTTCTTTGCCTGTGAACTTCATTATCCTTAATTTAAGGACATGAGTGTAGAATAATGTATACCATTCTACAATACGAAAATAGAACAATGCCATTATTTTCAGTCAGATTCCACAAACATAAAATAAAATAAGTCCTAAATAATTTGATTGAGTCATTACTCTTTCAGCGGAATATTTAATAACAAAATGTAATTAAGGAATAAATTAATTTATAATTAGCACAAATAAATAAAATCATACGTACAAGATACGTAAAATGTATTTTTCATTAATTTTAGTCGTTATATCACAAGATTAAAAATAAAATATGGTGATTGCTAATAATCTATGATATTTCTTTATCCGCCGTCTCTACCTGCATGATTTAGTATTTCTAAAATGGCTTCATAAAAAAAACTAATTATCCATTTGCATTTTCAGCTTAGGAATAAAGAAAAAACTGTTCTCTAAATTAAAGTTTTTTTATTATAATTTTATTTTTAAAGCAACTAATTACGTAAATGTGACAAAAGATACTTAAATACAAATCTAAAATGAAAAGAAAAATTTGTTACAGTATGCAGATCTTTTCTGATTGGCTTTTGATATATATATATATATATATAAATAACACAGACAAACGTGCCAGTTATAAAAGCCCCAGTTCATAGAAGTATTTGCGACAATTTCTAATTAATCAAATTAAGCCCCAAAGTTTATTTTAAAACTGTATGACTTTCAATAGAAACGCGCAATGATGGAGTCTTGAAATCTGCTACACAACTGCAAACAATAAACTTAATCGAGAATAAAATTAGCAACATTGTTTGACTTTGTAAAGAAATTCTTTAATTAATTTTCGTTTTTGTCAATAGATGTCACTTTTTTCAAAAATAAATGGTCTGCATTAAGAAAGAGGTTTCTCTATTCTTAGTCTAGTTGTAATTTGATGAACTTTGGTAATACTTTTGTGTTTCTTTTGACTCCTTACAAAAAAGGTTTAATCTAGTAAAATCTTTACAAAATGAGTTTTTTGGAATTTATTTGTCTTCCTAACTATTCCAGTTTTTGTCCTTTGTGTAATAATGAAAGGGAATTTAATTATGTAATGTGATTTGAATGTTTGTATTGAATCTTACGAGTCTCTAGAGATTTGTGACGATTTTTTAATTATATTTTATTATAGAAATTCATAAGTCAATGTAGAGTTATCTATAATGTAAATTATTACATGTATATATAAATATATATAATGATTTTAGTTTTTCCAACATAATTTATTTTTGATAAATTTTGAAAAATATATTTGGATTTTATTAAAAATTTTTGGTACTCTCTTAGATTGTCGTGGATTATATTTTTTTCTCGAATTATTTTTAATTCTTTCATATTTGTACATTATTTCTAACTGTATTTATTTTTTTCTCTTTTTTTTTTTTAAATTTTCGTTCAGTATTAAATTTTTGGCAGTATAATGAATCCAGCCATTAGCCATCCACTTCACTGGGTATTTCTGTTACTGCATGTCTATATACTGTTAACAGTTCAAAAAAGGATAATTGTTGAAAAATGATTTTTTAATGATAAAATATCAGTAGAACCCACTATCAATTTTGCCACTTTATATCCGTAAGACCCGATCTCTACGTATCACTACTTAACCAAAGAATCGTGTTTACTAAATTTCACCTTTGTAGGTCAATTACTTCTAAGACGAGAATTTATCTATACGTCTTTTTAAACAACCACGACATCCTAGGCTGTCAAGTTCGGTGAACCCCATGCTTATTTGATCTCCAGTCAACCAAAGCAAAAAGGTTATTCAATTTCAAATATGTAGCTCTGATTGATCAAAAACAGGAAATTTTATTTATAACGCTGCTTTAATAACTTTTAGGAATGAATTTCCGCTAAATTCGTTCTTAGTGGATCTATACTAAACAAATGAACCATGTCCACCAAATTTTAAGTCTGTATGTCTTACAGTTCTGTATCTCTCGTAAGGAGTGTGTGAGTGAAGAAATTACTTTTCTCCCATATATATATATATATATATATAAAGAGAGTGAGTGAGTATTAACGTCGCACTGATTAGCAACACGAGGGCTTTTGGCGACGGTCCACGTAATTTTGAACCATGGTCAAGTGACGCGGACGACACCTGAGCTGGCTTCCCCCTCTTCTAACTACCACACCACACCAACGGGAGGACGTTTGAGCTCTCGACAAATTTAACGTGCATGGCTCCCCTACACGGCAGATCTTTAGTGGAACTAGGATCGAACTCATGACACGCTAGCCATGATCCGATGCCTAGACCACTTGGCCACCGCGGCCACCGAGATAGAGAGATAGAGAGAGATATGGGGAAGATAAGCATCCTTATGTTATGCTTAAAACTAAAATCTTAAGTTTATGTTATAACATTTTTGCTTAGAAAAAGTAAGTGATTTCTAAAAGTATTCGTGTGAATCATACATTTAAAAGGTGTCACGAACTTGCGATGCTTAAGTGTGAGGTTCACCAAAGGATGAAACATTTTCTTAAAACCAATACTTTATCACGACTATCTCTTCCAGGTGTGGTTAACCCAAATGACCTTGCAAGCCACTTAGGAAAACATTATAACCCTGCGGGCTGCATATAAGGAAAAATAACTTTATATTAGATGTGTGAACCTATTACAAACATTTATTAGAATAAAACAGAGGCAACGCGCATGATAAAATAGGAACATTTATGGGATTTGTTTGTTGCACTACACTAAAAAATGCGCCGAATATTCGTTTTTTTTATAGATTTATTTAATCTCTCGAGGGTGTTAAAATTATTCAAGGCGGATTGAGGGTTGGACACCCCTGATCTAATCACTTTCTAAATTTAACCTACGCTACGGAGCACGTCCAGTTAAATACTAATTTAAATATCTGTATTATAAATCGTGTACCTTCGTGAATAGCAGATTATCAAGAATTTTTTTTTTTTTACAAATAGCATGTATACCATTTGCGCACGTGCTCTCTAAAATTTTGATAACCCATCCATTTAGTGCAAGTATTCAGGGTTCATAGGTTTGCCCAGAATTACTAAAGTCAAGTCGGCGTTATTAATTTGGTAGAAATGGTACCTCATACAACCATGTCCTGTCAGCAGTCTAAAACAAGCTACACACAGCTCTTATAGAACCTTCAGGAACGAACCTCAGTAATAATACGAATCCTAGAATGGCCCGTCGAATCATTTTAACTTGAATCAAGAAATTCCACTATTCACTTCTCTAACTTCTTAGAACAGGCACTACAACAATCACCATCCTCCTAACTTCCCTCTTCACTTGACTTTAAATAGTGGCCTTCATTAGCATAAATCGCGATTCCTTTACAAAAAAAGAGCTTTTTATAATCATATCGACTCAGCAAAAGAAGATTCCTAAAGGATTAGTAAAAATCGCAAATACAACCCATTGCAAACGAATAAAAATAACGCTTAATATCAATCACACCATTATTCAACAAACACATAATAATATAATTTTCATTTACTCCAAATTAATAATAACAACGTTGCTACAAAATGTATCAGAGTACATTAATTCAAAATGTTTCTTTGGAAAAAGTTATTAATTGGAAAAAAAATTTTAAGTGATTCTTAAAACGAGCTACAGATTTTTGAATTGTTAGTGTTTGCTATAAATCTAAACTTTTGTTATATCTCCCAACAAATCGTTTAATACTTTTTGAGAGGTAAATCTAGTTAAAGCCTTAAAAAAGGGAGCGTTATAGGTCAAGAGACGGGAGGGCAAGCAAAGACACGGCGATAAATTATGACAAAAGCTGCTCATGTAAGTCTACCCTAGACACATACCCATGTTGCCTAGCGCTAAGGAAACCCGAGATTCCGTGACGTCACGGAATATGGAATAGACTTTACCGAAGACGTGTGACGAAAGTAATAGATTTTTAGGAGCACTCTAGTATGATTGAGGCACGCGTCGTATATCATTTTAAAGCCTAAAGTTTGCAGACCAAAAATGCCAAAAGAACAAAATAAGGGAAAGAAGAATAAGGGTAAAGAGACACCACACACATATAAGCAAGGCAAAAAAAGCAAAGTATAAAAGAAGAAGAAGAAAAATGAAAAAGTATTTTAGCAAAATGGCAGCATGTCACTTTCGATGGAATTCGGGGATCATGATTGATTTCGGGGCCCAAGAAAGAAATTAAATATCCGCGACTATAAATTCTACAGCGCAAGATTATTTTTAGTTCATGGATTTTATGACAGAAGGTGCCAAATTATCTTTCCCGCTCATCGCCCTCCCTCCCTCCCTCCCCACCTTCAACTTTTGATAGATAACTGATGGGAACCTAATAAACTATGCCGTGGTTCTCAAATTAGAGATTAAAACTTTTCGCTGATGAAAGTATTAAACGCTTTTGAAGTGATTCGTTTTTTATTTGTTTTACACTTCCAACTCGACCTTCGTTAATTTAATTAAAATATCTTGTGTTTTATAAGAAAAAAATTTTCTTCATTGTGGTTACGAGTCGCAAAATGTTTCAAGAAACATGTGGACGCTTATATATGTATAGAAAAAAAAAAAGAGATTTGAGTGAAAATTAAAACACGCTTCGAAGTGGAAAACCCTATATTATAGAATTGATCCAGTTTAATTCCTTACATGATATTCATAATTTAAGTACAGATAGTGGCGGAGATAGTGTTAATCACTATATAGATGATGCAAATATTAATGAAATAATGAAAATCTACATCCAAAGCAAAATTTAAAACTTGAATGTTTTTTGAAACACACCATTCGAGCAGTCACATTGCAAATTAAACCCAAACTATGACAATCTATGTTATTCCGTGGGCTGGATTTTAACACAACAATATCTATTATAAATTATCACTAACTGAATTTTCGTGAATACATTGTTTAGTTCTTGAAACACTTTTATTTTCGAATGGCATTTTATCCATGCATATCTAAAAGGAAATAAATGATCATGTTATTTCAAAGATATCTAGTGATCAATATTAAATATAGTTAATCTAGTTAGATTATTTACATAGAACACTTTCTTTCCTTTCAGAAATAGATATTGGAGAAATATTTACAAAAAGAATCCTTCTTTCAACCGAAACGATGCATTGTATGTATTAATGATTATATTATTTTCTTAGCGAAAGAGACTTCTGAATAAAAGTACTTCTGTTCAGATTTATAGAATGTGTCGGAATCAAAGTAGAGTTTATTCGTACAAATAATATTGATTTAAACCAGGGGTTGACAAATAGCAGGCAGTGGGCCACATGCTGCCGCAAAGAAATTTTTTTTCGTAACAGTCAGAAAATCCGTTTTTAACAAAGGTTTCCTTTCCTTAAACGATCAAAGAGGTTTGCCTTCTATATTTCATTAATAGGAAAACAATTCCTCTTTTTTTATTAGGAAAACAAACTAGATGAAAGTGGCTTTAGTAAGAGATCATATGTAGCGTTTGGAGGATGAGGTCACAAGATTTCAGGATTTTAAGAAAATTGAGATTAAATTCAATTTGTTAACTTATCTCGTTACTGCTGATATTGATGCGACACCTGTTGAGTTAAGCTTGAAGTTATTGACTTGAAATCAGATCACAGTGGGAAACCAATTTTTAATGCTATGACATTGACTTTTATAAATGGGCTGAAATGTTTCCACGTATGAAGATGTTTGATGGGAAGTGGTTCTTTACAGTTTAGTTGACATATTTTTGTAAACGCAAAATATTTCTTGCATGAGGATCAAAAAGAGTAAATATTAGATACATGTTTGCCGACATAAACTTGCAGGCTGTAAAACAAACAATCTCAATCTAATTTAAAATTAAAAGAAAAGAAAATCTTAGAAAGTGTGATAGGGTATAATTGCCTCACTAAACAGATTCTAAAATTAAATGTTGTTGCATTTGAAACAATATTAATTTAACACATTAAACATTTTTAACAAAATTATTGAACTTATATTTATTGTTTTTTATAATGAATACAATCATTTAAGAAAAGGTGGGGCTCTCAAATATCCCCCGTTTCTACAATGTGGCCTAAAGCCAAAACAAGTTGAACATTCCCGCTCCGGATTTAAACTTAAATATTTAATTTTTAAGTCCTGGGTGGGGATTTAAATTTTGTAATAGCTATTTAAGTCTTTATAGAACAGATGGCCAAGGTTTCAAACAAAGAAAAATTCTATTGTTGCAAAATTCTACTAAGGAACTTTTTTTCCAGTTATTTTTACTTTATGAGGTTTTTAAAACCCATAAACAAGTCAATTGTACATAAACTTAATAGAAGAGGAAATATATAAATTTAGAAGCCCCGAAGAGTCCTTTTTCAGCCAAAAAAACTACTCTTTTCAACAGAGTACGCTATTTTATTGTCTTTGTCCAAAACTCATGTTAGTGTTGATTATTGAACAAATAATAGAGAATGTAATACAAACCAAAGTTCCATCTTGAAGATGAGTTTCATTTAAACCCTAAGAGAATTCAGCACATACAAATAATTAAACGTTACATATCCAAAAAAGGAAAAAGTTAAACATATCCCACATATAAAAATAATAATAATTTAATTCATATAATGTTAAAAATATTTAACACAAGAAATAATAACATGCAATTATTAGAATTAATTAATTTGTCCATACGAATGCCTTAAATTGCGAATAAAATTCAGAAAATATATATATTTTTATTTCATTTATTTTTTATAAACATTTCTTTAAACTCCATATACATATATCTACATAAATTCACAATACACAGAAGAGAAAAACCTAAACTCAAGTTAAAAATGAATACATTTATTCCATCTGTGCCGTATTTTCCACAAGATGTGGTTTTCCCGAAAGAAGAAAAGACTAGCAAAAGCTTTTCCTCCTCAATGGGTGCATTCTTGCTAGAAGTGCTTTTTTATCTTTTTTTCCCTTATACTAACTATACTTTCACCGACAAGAAGAATGCATTTCTTAGCTATAATTCCGCCTTAGCTATATTAGTTGCGACTGTATGGAATGGTATTTGCCACATCTGTTACGCTATCATTACTCAGCATACAATCAGACGAAATAGCTCTTCACTGGCAGTAACAGTTGGATTACAACTACTCTGGCATTGATAAATGATGGCGGAATCTTACCCGGCTGCCTTTCCTGCAAAATTAGGCTACTCGTTTGTGAATAAGCGATATTATGTTTTGAATTATAATAATGGAAACATATTTTAGGCATTTTAAAATTTAAAATTTCTTTTTGTCTTAAAAAGTTATTAAGTTTATGTAAAAAGCGTGACACTAAAGTGTAACTACATTGGAAGGAAATCAGTAGTTATGCAGTAGATATTACACTTCATTTTACTGTGACTAAAAATATTAAATTCATAATATATTAGAATTCGCGATTCTGAAAAAGTTTATATATATATATATATATATATTATATATATATATATATATAATATTTATTTTAAAAACAGATGTTAAAGTCACCGAACAGAAAAGCGGAAAACAGACAAAAAATAATGCTGCGAATGCAGAAAGCTTTATACATGTGTGTGTATGTGCGTGCGTGTGTGTGCATGTGCGTGCGTGTGTATTTGTTTGTGTATATGTGGGCGTGCATTTCTGTATGCAATAACTTAGTTTGTAATAAAAAAATTCATATATCTTTTCTCTAAATCATAATTACGAATATTATATTTCGAAACTTATTTCGAAGTCTTATTTCATTTCGTATTGAAAGGATTGAAACCTATATTTCGTGACTGATTTATTCACTATTGTTAAAAAAATATTTTAATCTGTATATTTAAAGGAAAAAAGAAACAAACTGTTTTAGCAATCGCTGTCCCCGTTTGAGTATTTAAAGAGACACATTAGGAGTAAAACGCGTTTTATAGTATGATATCTTGGTTAAAGTAATGACATCTGTTTTTACTAAAACACTTGTAGTTTTTGTTCTAATGAACGGAAAACAATAAATGTATTTTTATAAAGCTAATACGATGGCTTATAAAATAAAATAATAAAAAAAACTTGTCAATTTTTGGCAAAATTCACAATTTTAGGGTATTCGGATACCTTAAAGTGCATTGAACGGCCTGCTTCCCCATAAAAGGGTTTTAGACTGGTGCGTACATGATACACCTGTCACTAAAGATTTAAGGATCTTGGAGGGGGAGTTATAAAGGGCGTTATAGATAAATATTCCCATTTTTGAACTTTAAGACCTATAAGTTTGAAATTTGGTAAGCACATGTTTTTCTTTGAATAGAGTTCTTTTAAGGACGGGTATGCAAAAACTGACCCTCAAGGGGAATTACGAAGGTTTAAAAAGGGGCATAATATATAAAAATAAATATGTCATTTTTGAACTGTTAGATTTAAATACTCTAAACTCTGTAAGCATGTTCCTTTTGATGAATAGAGATACGACAAGAACTGATATTACGGAAATTCACATTTATGGGGAAAATGAGGAGTTACTGGGGCGTATAAATAAAAAAATACCGTTTTTGATGGTGATTTTTATGTACCGTAATGATATTTGTTATGGATATATATATATATTGAAATCTGCTAAGAACATGTCTTTGGTCTATGAAAATGTCTAAATTTTCTGAAATAGAACAGAAACTAATGTTTTTTTCCTGAATCAAAATAAATCGTAGATTAAGAAATATAGTCATATTTTTAATTAGAATAAATTTCCTTTTCCTTCATAATTAAAGTTAAATAACAGACAATTATTTTTGTTACTAAAATACCTAATTTCATTTAAAATAAGTTATGACATCTTGATAAATTTTTAATTAGAAATAAATTCAATTTATAACCAAAAAAAGCAAAATATGCGCATTATTTTAATGCCTTGCGAAATTCTGACTTACTGAGTAATTTCGATAAATACCCATCAAAGAATTATCTCCGAATCGCAACCAGGAAAATAATATATATGTATTATTAATGAGCATCTATTTTCATTACCCCAATCAAATCGGTATTACAAATATAACAAATTTCATTACATCAGTTAAAACTGTCAAAACCTACTAGCATTAAATTAAATAAAACCATTTCTTATTTATTCTCTGTCGTCCACATTTCAGTAAAACAAATTTTCGGTACTCATTCCTTTTATCAAATAAAATTTGAGAGTTATGAATTTTTTAACTCAATTAATTAGAGACTTTCATGCTCTTGCCTTACCCCGTTCATTCAAATTCCCCGTTCTTCTTTCGCTAAATGACACAGAGATGCAGTTTTCAAAAGGTCTTTGATAAAATTCATCCTTTGACTCAATGGATAAAAGAAAATGAATAATTAATTAAAAGAAATGATTTCGTCCCTTTAGGTGACATCAAAATATCTTCGAGATACATTCTGTGAAACTAAACTATTTTTCTTGTTGAATATTTGCAATTTGTTACAACATTATTATTCACAGTTCTGAGATACTTTCGAAGCAGAATTTTCGATTAAATCTTAATTTAATCTAAGTAACACTTGGTATACTTCTAAATTGAGCATTATTGATTAGTTTGTCTAAAAAGGGAAATAATACGACTTACTTTAGGTAAATATTCAAATTATTAACTGAGTTAGTCAATTTAGATTTAATGCACATTAATTAAGTTACTTATTCGCAACGGGATCTTAAACCTTATCATCCATTATTTCCTTTATTTAAATATATTCAGAGCATTATATTTAATCACATTTGTATTTGTTTCACACATTCATTGAACCAGATAACAAAATCATATTAAATAAAAAAACATTACGCTACTTAAATAATAATAACTCGTAGCACTTCAGTAAAGATAAGAATGCTAAATTTATGAATAATGCATTAAAACCAATCTAAAGATCATGATTTTGTCTAATAAAAATGTCATTTTGTCGAAGAAACAAATTATGGACGATATTTTCTTTAAAAAAATCGTAAGGGTTTTTTGCAACATGTAGCGTATGGATACTTTAAAAATGGAATTCAATGGGGAAAATTCATGTCGGTCACATGCCAGTTACAATCCCGTATTCCTTTCAATACCAAAATAAGAAAAAAACTCTTATACTAAACTTGTACTTTAAAATCAAATCCATTTTCTTTACGTATGTTTATTATTGTTATAAAAATTGTATTTTTGTACTCTTTATTTATATTTTTGGCAACAGCGAAACACATGAATTAGTTTGTCCTAAACACGCGAGTGTATTTATCATGTACATGGCGTCACATGAACTCATGAACTGACTAGCTAGAAATACAAGGCTGTAGTAACAGTGTGACTATAACGTCACTGGAATTTAGAGACTATTCTTTTAAAAAGTAAAATATTATGGTGGAAATCCTTTGCATTTGAATTTAAATGAAGGTTTTTTATTCCACAATAAATTAAATATCTGGAGTTGAAAACTGGTGGTAACTGGTTAACGGTAACCTTTACGTAAATACGCAAAGAGTTAAGTATATACGTTAACCTTTGAAATAATTTTCATTTATTTGTCACATACACATATTCATAGACTATTATATCTGGCGCGCATGAAAAAAACAGTATACATTTGAAATGTGCTGAGACAAAAGATGCAGCTTTAAGGAATCTAACTTCATTTACCGTATAAATAACTGATAAGTGAGTATTGATGAAATCAACCAGTAAATAAATTTCACTGATTTCAACAATTACACACATGTAGAATAATACTTATTTATCAAGTAACATTTATAAAAATGGATACTATAAATAGATAATGGTATTATATGTAAAGCAAAAAAATTACACTGGATGCGATTTCATTCGTCTAGAAATTGTAGAAATCATAAATTGTTTTTGAAAACTGAAGATAATGAAATTTATTTTCTGAAAACTTGAAATTGTCTTGCCTATATGGAATATTCTTAAGCGATTTCCTTAGATTGAAGATGATAAATCTTCAGGAATATGTTATAGACTGTACAGAGAGAATACTTATCTTCCCAGAACGTGCAAAAATTTAGAACTCAATTTAGTGGTAATCTAAAAGCATCAAGTACAAGATATACATAAAGAGTAAGCAAAATGTACTTTTTAATAATATTTTATTTTGTATATCAATTCTGCGCTTAAAAGAACTGGATTGCAAGCTGCAATCAATAATTGTGAGCAATTTTATCATAAAATTCATTTTACATTGAATCATATCAGAGCATATACACGTAAGCAATAAGGTGACAAATTCACGGAATTCTTATTTTTTTCCATTATATGAGAGATTCTTGTTTAATCTATTAATTTAAGATATACAAGAATGATAATAACATAAATTTACCAAGTTTAAAAATGTAATTTTAAACCCAGTTTAAATTTGTTTCCATAAAAAAAAAAAAAAAAAAAAAAAAATATTTCTCTCTCTGAGTCTGTGTTTATATGTTTAAGAAATATATACTAAGATTTAATCCATAAAATAGTATTTTTAAAATATATTCCATCTTTCACACAGAATAGAGGAAGAAAGAACGTTAATCCTTTTTTTTCTGATCTAAGAATCTTCATCGATTTTATGTCCTTTTACGCGCTTTTATCCATTTCTTATTTAAAAATACTTCGACTACATTTACGCCGTTTTTCCTTATAAAAAAGTATATACTGTTCAAAGAAAATTCCTAGAAGTAGAGTTTCTTTTTTTAAGTCGACCGATTTACGTCACTGTGAAGTGACAAAAAAATGGCTCTCGAAGTTGAAGCTACTTTTATCGCTTCATTGTTAAGCTGAATTTTAAAGTCCTTTGAGAAATATGACAGTTTTCAAAGTGATGTCCTTTCAATGGAATATAAGCAGTTGAATTGATGATGAACAAATGTTCAAAACGTATGACATTGGATTTTACGAATCAATAGTTCAATTTAAAAATGGATCAAATCTCTCTCTAAATCAAATTTTAAATTATAGCGGTTTTCATTCTTGGAATTTTATTGACATACGAATAAATAGGATGTTTGTTTGCAAGATGAAAGTAACCAGCTTCTCTTTTGAATTTTGATAGAAAAAGATTTATGCAAAAGTAAGGAATCAAATTGAGTGGCTTCATGCTCAATAACCAAGATCTCTCGAATAAATTTCAGTTTTGCAAAACTTATTTTCAGGAATAAATTTTTTGTAACTTTTCCTTACAATAGAAATTATGATACTTTATAACGTAACATAATTAAATCTGCAACGTTCTATCTGTACTCAGTTTCTCTCTATGGTTCGAATTTTCTCTTTAAATTGTCACTTTATGGTACTGTCATATATTTATAACATGGATTATATATAAGTTATAACTTAAACAATGTTAAATACAGCTGGAAATATTTTTACGAAATAATATGTATTTTAGAACATACTGAAAGAAAAACATTTAATGTTTCTGAAATCTGACAATTTATTGATTTTTATGCCAGTTTTATGCTGTAAAAATGGATGCACTTTTACATAAAAAAGTTGCCTATTCATTTCATTTCGTGAATTAATTTATTTTGTTAGAAAATCTTAGTATTTGAAAAATGTATAACAAACAATACTTTAACATGGCTTTTTCCTAGAATTTTGGAAATGTCAGTTCACAAATAAGTAATTAAGGAGCAAAAACTATTTTTTTTCAACTCAGGTTATTTATGATCCAAATTTAATTACATTTTACATTTCATTTAAATTTCAGTTTTATTTGAATTAATCGAAATATGATTAATTAATCATCAAACTGTATCAATGCTTAGTAAAAACAACGTCTTTTTCTAACTACATATCACATAGATTTAAGAAATCATGAATGACTGAGCACTTGAATGTTAACGTTGTCCGACTCCGCTACACGAAGGCTATTGTGGTGACGGACCTAGTAAATTTGAACCATGATCAAGTCACGAGGACGAAAGCTGAGCTTGCACCCTTCCAAACTTCCTACCGCATCAATGGAGAGCTTAGACGAGCAAGATATTGCGTGTATCACCTTTACACGCGTCTTCAGGCCGTAGATTTGAATTCATGATATGCCAGCCACGAGTCGTGATTTTGACCACTAGGCTACTGGGCACAATATATGATGAAATTAGAAAACAGCATATAATTATAACACATTTTTTGGCAAATGTCAACTTAAAAATTTTTTCTTAGCTCTAAACATAGATTATATATATATATATGCCTTATTCTATTGTGAAGGAATATTTTTCAAAAGATGGCTATATTTGCTGTAGAAAATATCGTTTGTAGTAATATCAGTTACAGAAGAATGAGGTAAAATAAATACGAGCATTTTCCAAATGCATTGAAAAATATCCTGATCTGATATATCTAAACATAATTTTATGAATCTTCTTAATGCTAATTACTTAATTTTATTTAGTTTGGATTTATGATTTTTGACATGCTTTCAAATGCTATCTTAAATTGCTCTCAGTCTGATGAAGCTGACTATACTTCAAATAAACCTCGAAGAAAGTCATCGCTTCATTTAATTCTGATGCATCATGTTATAATAATTAGATAACAGGAAAAGTTCCATATTTACTTAACCAATTAAAAAAATCTTATGCGTTAACGATGTTCTGTTATTATTCTAATATATGGATTGAAATATCCCACATAAAGAAATATGAATTTCGTGCGTATAGAATATTATTTATATACAGTAAGTTATTGAAAGCAGAACTTCCTTAATTAAAAACAAATGATAATTTGATAAATTCATCAGGAAAAAAACTAGCTCATTCCAAAACGTATTTTTTTATTTCTAAATTTGGCATGATTTTCTCACCACTGATATATTATATCTCTTCATATTACCACTTATATCTCTTCATCACCACTCTTCATATTATATCTTAATTAAAACTAATAATTTTATTGAAATCAAATTCCATAACTAATATTTAATGATTCTATCAACCGTAATTTACACCTTACTTTAAAATACAATACCTCCATTAAACTAAGTATAGAATGCAGGCTTTAATTCTTTTTAAAAATTACCGTCTTACTTCGAACATTTAACCACACTTTTGAATCATTTTTTCGCATTTTATATCATTCTGTAAAGAGTATTTTGTAATATAATCCCTTCTCGTGATACCGCAGTAAATGTTTTACTTTAATAAGATAATTGTTAAGTATAAAAAAATGCAAATCTGTACGTGATAAAATCCCAACCAATACCATGCTTAGTATAAATAAATTATAGTATATTTCTAAATTAATATATATTGAAAAAAGATTTCAATTAATCCAATGCAGTTGTGTACAGAACTCTCAGCATAAATTATTCCTTAGAAAACCCTAGAGGAGCTTTAAATTTACGCCGTGGAGAGCTTCTGAGAATAGAATAGTTGGAGGATACTGCACAGGAGGATACTTGTATGAAGGGGGAAAAAAGACCTCTTCAATAAATAAAATTTTACTAGCAATTTCACGGTTGACGCAACTTTCTACGTTTTTAAAAATCCATAAATGCTTTTTTTTTTAAATGAATATATCACTTCGGAAAAGAAGTTACTAATTTCCCGTTGGATTTTTCTTATCGATATACTACCCCTGAATCTGAAATTTCACCCACGTAATAGATTTTAAAACTAAAGAAAACTTTTTTTCCCCTCAGATTTCTTTTTTTTTTTTAGAAAAACTTCTTTAGATGGTATATTTTTTTCTCTCTCTTTTTTTCGGCTGCGTCGTAAAATTTTGTTCCATGATACCAGAAAGTGAAGATTCTGGTAAGGAAAAATCGATAAATATATACTAGAAACCAACTTCCAATTTTTACTTTCTAATACATTTCCTGATAGAAAAAATGCAATTTTTTAGTTGGTTAAATCTTCTTCGATTACAGTCAAAGCAATACGCAATTTTCGAATAGAAGAACATTTTATAGCTTAGGAAGAATATATGCTTATATACTTATTTAAATAATATCTTGGTACAAAAATGTCTTCAATACTACTTCTATTGCTAATTTGTTTTCTCATTTTCATTTATAGAGAGAGTTTAGTATTTGATATAAATAAATTCCAACATTATAAAGTAAGAAAGTTGATTTTAGAAAGAGTCCTGAAAATCATTTTGTAGCAAACAAATTTGTCAATCTTAACGTAGCACTACAGATATTTTAAGCTGAAATCAAAATTTTATTTGATTGTTTTTCACATCTTTAACAACAATGAATGCACAGTTGTTGTATATGTTCCTCCTTCAAATGTGTGTTTCTTTCTCTTTTAAATATACTAGCCATATTTAATCCTGTGAAATATTACGACGCAAAAGTGACTAAGAAAAGTAAACATGATATATTTTAGCAGGCCTACCATGAGCTGTTAAGACAATTAAGTACCATCTTTAATTTTTTTTTTATTTTTAATTTTTCAAATTTGGTTTTAAATGTATTTAATAAAGGTCATTTGTAAACAATAATTCCATATAAAAAATTTCAAAATTTTAGTAAATTGTTTGTAAAATTTAAATTTCTTAAAAATGTTTTAACTTTTTTTTTTACATCCCTAAATCATTTTTTAAATAAGTATATTTTCATTCAATTTTTTTTCCAAAGTATCTATATAAAATTACGTTACAAACAACTACATAAAATTGTATATGGGTGTTTTATACTGCTTCTCATTAATTTTATAATAATTTTTTCATTGTGAGTCATTTAAAAGTTCTCGAAAAGCAATAATTTTAATTTTGAAATTTAAAATAAAAATACGTATTTTAGAGCTAATTCCATACTTAGTTTTACAAAACATACATTTTAGAACATTTGTAAAAATTTCACATTCCTACTTCAATTATCTTACCTTAGGGTTTTGATTGATAGTATACAAACAAAAATTTAACATAAAGAAAATATCAGTTTAAAGTTTTTATTCAATGGATAACATGATATAATATTCATCGAATAGTCTGAAAATTTTATGAAATGTTAATTAGCTTACTGAAAACTCCTTACCATTAGAAACTGCAAAAATGTGGAACAATTAAACAGTATACTAGCATAATGATTGAATAGAAGAAAACAAATAAAAGATCAATAGTTCATAAAACTTTACCTTAACAATTATACAAAAATAAATACATACACCTCAGAGATAATTCCGCATGCTCAATTTTACAATTTAAGTAATGCACAACGAGTACAAAAGATGCTTAGGCCTTTATTTTTTTTTATTTCCATGATTCTAAAAGCCTTCGAATGTTAAATATTATACACGAATGAAAGCAAAATCAAATAGCAATTTATTAGTAAATTTATCAAAATGTAAGAACTGCATACGTGTGTATGTGCTTAAATTAATATCTTAAAATATTTTAATAATAAAAGTGTTGAATTTCACACACAATTGGGATAATTATATATCACCAAAAACAAATGTATAAAAATGGGAGAGTTTTTCTATTCTTTGCGAATTAGATCTTAGATTATCAGTGTTATCAAAATGAGATTTAATATGTGTACTTTGGAAGAATCTGCTTTGAAGTTTTGATTTCATTCATAATAATATCATACAAAGCAAACCCAAATTTTAAATTTTGACCAAATCCACTTGCCCTTTAATAAACAATACACAATCTAGAATTTGTGCATGAATTGCGGAACTGTTTCTGGAAATTGTTTAATGCATATGTAATTCTGCATGCGTTAGTATCATTTGCAGGTGGTAGAAAAATAATGAATTAATTTTTTATCTGCCATTTTTTAGAAGATTATCTGAAAGGTGGGCGTAGCAATTTTGTTCAATCTGCTGACCGGCATAAAAATTTGTTCCATAGCTTAATAAAAAGAATGCAGGTAAAGCTTTAAAATTTTGCAGGCATATTTATAATGATTCGAGATATGAAATAAGCCAAAAAAAATATCCATAGTTTGATAACTTCTGGGTACCATGTTGCCTTAAAATGCAAAATTGACACGTTTTTTGTTTTAATAAAAGGTTTCAAAAATCATAGATTTTTTTTAAAGAAAAGAAATATTTCGGCTATTGCATTAAAATTTACCATTGGAAAATTATAATTTAGCATGTATGTATGTATCTGTAAATAAATTAAATATAACCTTAGTGACTGAGTAAGAAAATGTTCATATAAAAAATATCTTCGATCTGGTACAATATTAATGAATACTAAGCAATAGCGTTATATTTTATATATACATAGGTACCCCGAACATGCACTGGTGTCCAAAAGATAAGCATAATTGATAATTATGTGAATAAAGAAGGAACTGTAAATCAGAATGGCGAGAAACGTGATATTCGAGTGTAAAATAGTTATAAAATAAGGAAGCAAATCAAAAGAATGATAATAATTAATTTTATTATCCAAAGTAGCAGTTTGAAAGAAAACTGAGCATAGCAAGGATTCACACTTTAAAGAAAAAATGAAAGAAAACATTATATAAAATACTGATGTTGCGGTTTAATAAGGCGTGTGGTCACCTTTGAAAGCCAGGCACGCTGCACAGCGATTTACCATACTTCCTTTGAGATGATAAATGAGTTGTGGGCTCAAACGGTTCCAAGCTTCTTGGAGAGCTCTCTTCAGTTTTGTAACGGATCTTGGTAGGCGCGAAAGGGTTGCAACTTGTCTCCTGAGCATATCCCATACATGCTCGATAGGATTTTAATCAGGGGAGTTCGAAGGCCACGACATGCGCTGGATGCTTTCCATTTCAAGGAAGTCTCAATCAGCACCGCTCGGTGACATGGCGCATTATCATCCATGAGTATGAAGTCAGGACCGACAGCACCTCGAAACAAGCGAACATAAGGCTCAAGGACTTCTTCTCTGTATGTTTGAGCAGTCACAGACCCCGTGTCAAAGAAATGGAGTCTTTGCGGCCGTCCATCAGGATGCCTGCCCATACCATTACTCTCCTTGAGGGAAAATGATGTCTTACCTTTATGTTTCTCTGTTCAAAACGTGTTCCACGTTTTCTCCATATCGTTACCCGCCGAGAATCACTACTCAGACTAAACCGGGACTCGTCACTGGACACCACATTAGCCCACTTTCCCACACTCCAATGTTGATGTTTCAAACTAGCGCATTTATGCACAAACGTGAGGGGAATGCAAACTTCTGGTCTTCTGGTGTAAATGCCAGCATGATTGAGTCTTCTGTAAACAGTTTGTCTCAAATTTCCTATTCCTGTGGCGACTGTGAGCGCCGAACTCAGTGCTCTGGCATTACTGCCTCTCTGAAGTCGTGCACTTATTAATAGATATCGGTCTTGGCGAAGGTTCTGACTCTTGGTCGACCTGATACTGGTTGTCGGGTAACATCTCCCGTTCTTTGAAACCTTTGCCACAGTCTTGAGATTACAGACTGGTCCACATTCAGAATTCGAGACACTTCGGTTTGTGATCGTGAGGATTTCAGCATTCCAACGATTCTTCCTTTCGTTAACATGTCCAATTGTCATCTTTGTGCCATCATTCACCTTGTTTGATGGTTGACAACGTTCCTTCGCACAGCAGTTGCACGAAACTTGTCTGAACTGCCTATACGGCGTGAATCGGTTTCTCCGCGTTCCGACATGCGCCGGTGTTTCGCGCAGGATGTAGTTGACTGAAAAGTTTTGCATAAATTCCAATCTTTCTTCTTCACCCAATTAATATCCGCAAGAAATTTGGAATAATTTTACGAATATTTACTCCATGTTTTTCGCATTTTACGATTTATGCTTAACTTTTGGACACCAGTGTACATGATACGAGGGACTGAGTGTATAAATCGGAGTATGATTTCGCATATAAGTACAAGTAACGTCTTTTTTTAGTTTGGGCTGCAGATGATAGAATATAATAATTAGAAACCAAAAGTTTAATAAAAACTTAACACAAATACGAAAGAGCAAATCAAACTTATATATATTTTTTTTATATACTGTAGAATATTTCATAAAACATAACAAACTAGTCTACCCACTTCAGGTTGTTTTTTCTCCCCGAAAATTTCCTCGTAGGATTCTATTTTTTTACTCCTTGTTTAACTGCAAAAGTACGCTGCTTTTTAGGGTTGAAACTGTCTAAAATTTATAAGCTTTTTTTTATTAAACTGAGGTCTGTCCAATTGTCAACCATCATTCGATCGTCTGTTAGAAGTTCTGATTCAAGTTCTTGAATGTCAGTGTCTTACATATTTCTATGAACTCCTGTAGTCAACTTCTGATTGTGGGAATCCAGCAGTTCTTGAAAATCATATACGCTTCTAAATTTATTTGCCCGGTAAGATCGACAACTCTTTAAATCATATTATTAATTTCACTATTTTTTTTTCTCAAACGAAAGACCGATCGACGAGATATAAAAATAAAGTATCTCGGAGTAGCGTAATGCGAGATATTAATGTATTTTTAGAGCTTGATTTTTTAAATGCTGTTTAATGACCGTAGCTAATTTAACATTGCATAGCTATGGACGATACTAATTTTTTCTATTTGTATGAAGAAGGAAAATATTTATTTGTTTCAAATATTATAAAAATGTTTTTATTTTTAAAAAGTCATAACATTTTAACATTTATTTAATTTTTTCATATGAATTTTTCATTGCTCATTTTTAATTAAAACTTAAAATACTTTCAAACATTGCAGTAGTTTCTGTAGTTTTAAAGTTACATCACCATTTTAGAACAAAACAAGGAAATTAACTCATGAGGTCTTAGATTAAATAATTAATAGATTGAAAATGGATTTTTAAAGTACATATTACAAAAAGGAAACCACCTCCAAATAGTTCAGGAACTTTGCTATGGATTAAAAACAACAAAGACTTTATAGATGTATGTAGTTTATTGATATTTATAAAAAACAAAAGATTTAAATTGTAAAAATATCCATTGGTCGATGAAAAAATCTTGAAGTATGCCATTTTATTTACCATAAATAAATTATAAATATAAATTTGATATTAATTATTAATAATGAACAAAAATTAATATAAACACGTAATCAGATTTTCCTTATTTAAAGCGAAAATGGGACCAATGTCATACATATGCATTATCAAACATTATATATATATATATATATATATATATATATATATATATATATATTTAAAAAAACATTTAGTTGTACTTAAGAAACTTCAACGAACTTTTTAACAACGTAAAAACAAACGTTTTTTTCTTCTTTTTTTTTGAATTTTATTTTATTGCGAATATTTGGCAACTACTTCATTTTAAGAAAGAAAACCAAAACAATACGGGTTGAGCTCAAATCTCGTCTGAAGTATTTGAAGAAAGAAAAAAATAATGGAAAACTACGCGAGTGGAAAGAAAAAATATTACTGTCACTTTCGTCAGACAAAAATAGTTAGCAAGTGAAAAAAATGTTGTGTTTCACAAAGAAATAAAAGGAAATATACAACTTGATTCGCCTTTAGATCTTTTTCCATCTTCCACATGCAAGGAAAAATTGCTCAGTGAAAAAAGACCCCCGGTGCAGATTTAGAACGAATTTCATCTAACAAAACAATAAAAATAATTTATTCTGCCTTGTTTATTTGACTCTGCAGGTATGTCATCTTCAGGAGAGTGTTTGAATTGAAAAAAGTCGAGGAAAAAAGCACACACAAGAACATTTGTTATTATTTCCAGCAGCTAAGCTTAAATTTTAAATCGTGTTATTTTTTCAGAGTAAAGAACAATCTAAATGTTGTAAACTAAATATAGAAGGAAATGTTTTTTAGGGGGATGTAAACTTTGCATGCAATTTAAAAATTGTGCATCATTTTTATTCAAGAAATCGTGTTTTGAAAAAATAATGACTGTTTTTTAAAATTATTTCTAGTTTCCACTATTTTTTTTTCAAAAAAGGAGGTATTTAAAAGTGTAAAAGAAGCTGTTTTAAAATATTTGATAGCTGTTTAATGGAAAAAAAGGAATCTGTATAAAAATTTGATAAGATTTATTTTAAGAAATGTTTTTATCTTTAACTTTGTTTTCTATTATGCAAGCATCAATTTCATATAATTCGAATACTAATGCTTATAATTATCTAATGTTATGTTTTTGCGTTACATGTGCTTATTTATTCTATAAAGAAAATATGGATATTATTTTATTGATTTGATGAGCAAGTTATCAGAAGTAAAAACATTATGATGAGGAATAATTCATTTATATCTCATCAAGAGTATTGGTTTGTTTAAAATAATCATTTCGCAGGACTTCAAATACAGTTCACTCAAATTGCCTTAGATACTCGGAAAAAATTATTGCCAATGCTATGCATTTGAATTGCATTATCTAAAATTATGTGTCTGGCAACAACGCTTATATCAAAAAATAATTAAAAAGGAAAAATTGATTCGTAAGTTTACTTTACTAAGATATATAATAATATATAAAGCTGAAAGTGTTTAATTAATAATTCATATGTCCCATCCATCATCTAATGTTCGTAAAATTTCGCAGTTTCTCCATGAATCAAAACTATTTGAAGACCAGCTTTTCAATGGAATGTAATCAATAACTCTATTCGCAATTGAAAGCATGACATATTATGACACAATAAATAAAAATGCAGTTTAAATTATTTGTAACAAATTAATTAAAATATTCCCCGTCTAAGTAGATGCTGATGAGAAATTTTGACACATTAGTCTATTTATCAAATATCTAAGATATGTAGTCCATAGCATTCACTATATAAGTGATATATTTACCTAACTCATTTTCCAATAACTCCTCAATTAGTAATGTCCATCATGCATAAAATGATTGAAATTCATTTGCAATGGATTCTATTTTACAGTAAATCATTCCAATATTATGGATTAGGATTTTATGTGACACCTTTCTGAATTAGACTCTCCTTCTAAAGATAATTAAATATAAGTATTTCAGAAACACATCATTCCAAAAGTATGACCAACGCCCAGGATCACAAATCACAATAAGGTTATTTCGTATTCATACTTTCGCTATAAGAGCTAGAAGTCAGTATATATTTTCACACAATAAGAAACAAAGAGTATAAGTAACAAATTATTGGATTTTATTTGAATTTTAAGTGCAGGAAACTAAAAAAGACAAAACCTTTCAGAACAGTATTGCAGAGACATTTCGCAAATATTTATCGAAGCAGTAGTGTTCGTAGAAATTCATTGATAGATATTACGTATATCATTCAATAATTCTAAAAAGAAAGAGAGAAAATAAGATGATTATCTCTCATTGACAGTATATACGTTAATATATACTTTAATGCGCTTTTTCGCTGTATGGAAGAGAACTTTTTACATAATTAAAAAAAAAACTCATTCGATACTTTAAAAAAGCATTTTCTTAACACTAGAACGGCCGTCGGGGTAGACTGGACTGGACCATGTTTAGTTTGCTCTCTTTTTCATATTTTTGCACGCAACTTGGAAATCGTTCATGAATTTTAATATAATTTTCATGGTGATTATATTGAAAACGTTTTGTGGTTCTACGTTAATTAGGAGAGATTTTACAAATAAATAAACTTAGAACGTCTGATGGTGTCGTTTTGATACTAAGGCTATTTATCATTGTAAATCACTGTCGTTCAGCGAAAGATAGTTCTCTAAGTATACACCATTAGTGAAACAAACTTCCGGAAGTAATAATGCACATTTATTTGACCTTGAATGGAGTGAAAATTATTCGGTTATACTAAAATCATTGTGTCTAACATTCGTTGCATAACATTTGCGTATCTGTTATTATGTTCAAATAACATAAGTGTAAGAAATTTGAAAAATCAGATAAATACTGAATTTGAAGACATTGCATATTCACTAAAATGTAAGAAGGGCGCAATTAAAGATTGTAATAGAAATGAAACTAAGAAAGTGTGTGCCTCTGGTATAAAAATCGTGTGCCGAAAATGTAGAAGAAAAATTTAATATGACTATATTCATTGCAAACGAGGTGTGTACAAATACTCGCATTCTTACAAAAACTATGATTTTGCTTATTATACTAATATGTATAAATATTATTGTTATATTCAATTTTACAAGATTAAGTAATTCGTTTTTTCACAGTTTTTTATGACATTAAGGGTCATAATAAATAAAATCACATGGAATATTATTAAAATGTTTCAAATCTAAACCCTACTGAACAATAGTACACCAATTAATTTAATTATTTTGATAATTGTATGTATTTATATCATGATGTCGAAACGACACCGGCGGAAGTTTAAGGGCTATCCGCATCCCGGACGTTCTAGTGTTAAGCATCATAGAGCAATTAAAAAATTAGATGAATTACGTTTAAAAATAATGAGGGTATAAGGATCCATTTACGTCGAAGAAGTAAAACTATGAACTGTTTGATAGTTCATCAACGGGGCATTTAATAGCAAACCAAGAAATAATGGCAACAGTCTTCAAAATTCTGAACTGTCACCCAGCGTCGAGGTCTGTTATCCCACTCTCCCCTGGGAATTATTAAAGTGTTGGAATATTTGCATATCTTTATATGGCATATCTTTATTTATATGGCAACGGTAAATAACTATATATACTTTTACATCTGGCATCATAGTGTGTGAGTGAATAGAGTAGGAATAAAGATCGATGTCGTTTGCTGAAGACTTGTTGTTTTTGTTGCTGTTTCACAAGCACCATCAAGTCCGTACATTACGCCAACATGAAGATTTTGATTTCCACTCCATAAGTAAATGAGCGAATGCTTATTAACGTCGCTCTATGATATGACACAATAACTATCGGTGACAGACCTTATATTTTAAAACCATGATTAAGTGATGGGGACAACAACTGAGCTAGTAAACCTCTTTCCAAACTACAACACTACGCCGGTGGGTGGACTAATAACATTGACAGGTTTAACGTGCATCAGCTTTTCTACACGGCAGGTATTTTGTGGCAATATGATTCGAATTTATGGCACGAGAGTGGGAAGATCTTCCCTCTCTGCAACAGGCCATTAAAGAAGCTGAGCCCGACTCACCGAAACAACACCGACCTTGAGTTCTACGTCGTGACCACTTGGTTACCATGGGTACCATAGTCAGAGTAACTTCATGAAGGAAACAATTTACAAATTAATACCCTGGGAATTAAATTTTGCAGTGTAAACTTAACGAGATTTATTTGGCAGTCTGTCAGGTTTAAATATAAATTATTATTGACAGTATTTGTTTTCCATTATTAGAAAGTATAGAAAAAATTCCTGGTTTACTGAAAATTAGAAACAAAATAGGTAATGATGAGACTTCCACGAATTCAATTCTTTAAGGGACTTATTATCCCATTCACGGCCAAGAAAATTCAGAGCGTCTTGTCCTGAGTGCCAATATTTTATTTTAAAGAAAAACATGAAATTTTACAAAATCCAATTGTATTAAACAACTGCTATATTATTGTAATGCCATGTACAGTAACTTCATTGAAAAAAAAAGTTAACTTGCAGCTGGCGTCACTGGATAAGATTCCTGTATTGAGTGCCTCTTATGAGGTATCCCGTAGTTTATATATATATGTGTGTGTGTATAAAGCTTTTTTACAAATATTTTCTTTTCGTTTTGTTGATATTAAAAGCTCTTCACCTAATTTCATCTGGCGACAGTCGGATGTGAAATTTTATGTCAGATTTTCATACACATACGCAATGTTCCTCACTAGTGAAAACATATCATGCAAAGGTAGATATAAAGTGTTGTAAAGTAATAAAAATGTATTGATATAAGTAATAAGTAGACGACCTCACAGGTAAACCATTCGTTGGTACAAGAAAATCGATCTATCCTACTTCGAAGTAAGGAATGCATACACGCTCCAAAACCAAAAATATCGAGGGAATCAAAAGAAGAGGATGCGTCAATTTAGGGAGTCAGTTATGATGCATTTATTTGATAGCTACGGCAGCAATTCAGGAGAAAGTAGCAATTACAATACAAATGCAACTGATTTTTATTACTGAGAATATCTTCCTCCTACAAAAAAAAGCTGCCTACAAAGCAAAAAAAAAAAGAAAAAAAAAGTAAAGATATTTTTTTTTTGTTTTTTTGTCCAGTTTGTGTCCAAACAAACCAACACTTTGCATTCATCCTTGCTTCAAAGCTCATCGTATGCAGCAACAGCAATAAAAGTTTCCCTTATTCTAACTTTTGAAATACATACATATATATATTATATATATAGTTAGTTGTCATAAGTTTATCCTTTTAAGTTATAATGTTAACAATAGAAATTGATAATTAATATGTGTTCTCTCTCTGTGTGTACTGTATAAATTCTTCATTTACTCTTTGTAATAATTCCTAATTGAAATGGAGATATGTATT